>JBDJHY010177425.1:0-12175 GCA_039654485.1 Withania somnifera
AAAGACTCTACTAGAGACTGACTCATGTATTATGGATATTGGCACACCAAGTACTTTGATACCAATTCTTCATAACATAATTTCTCAGGTCATGAGGGCACATACATCAAACCGTAGGATAACACCCAAATAGTATGCAAAGTAAGAATAACAAAATATGTGCGGAAGATAATATATAAACAAGGGACAAGGATTGGAGGAAGTCTATAGTAAGCCAACAAGAACCACAAAACCTGATATCCAAATACCATGAGCCATTAATACAAGAGCATAGTATCTAAAAATAGATAACATTTGTCTTGGTACAATGATACAAAATAAAGGATAAGAAAGATAAAAGCAACTCTGAATGGCAATAGTGATCCTCCACTCAACAACAGAATCAAGGCCTGATCAAAATCAATGTTGACCACTCGTACTTGGATCTGCACATAAAATATACAGAAGTGTAGTCTGATTACCAAAATAATGGGTACCAGTAGGCTAAGCCAACTAGGAATATATAAGAAATAAGAGAAGTAAATAGACAGATAAAGAAGACAGGTCATAAAAGTCAAACAAGGATCACCGACATAAAAAGCTAGCTAATAGGATAAAGCAAGTATAATATCCTAGATACTAGCTATGACAAGGAAGATTTAGGTAAACAAGTGGAAGAACAAACCTGAATCCATCCTTAACTAATAAGAGATACGAATAAGTTACAGATGTGGCAGTATTATGGTATCCTCAAATAATGAAGATAGAAAGATGTTTTAGTTATAACAGGTATAATCAACATTTAAGGAATCACACAAGATATCATGAATAAGCATAAAAGAAGGGATACCACAAGATTTAACTGATAACAAAGATAGGGATCTAGCAAGATCTAGCTAATAAGCATGAGAGGGGTCCTACAAGATCTAAATAATCAATAAAAGTACATCTCAACAGAATAAGTAAGTAAATAAATAAATGTGTAGTGGTGAATACAAATCCTAGCACCTCATCCTACAGAAGAGTACAAACAAGTTACGCAAGATAATATGATGCTCGTAACCCTGTCCCTCAAAGACTGTTAGATAGGACCACTTGGAAGGCCACAACCAGTATACCTCTACTCCCCCGTATACCCCTCTTTTGATCACCCATAAGTACAAATTGGCAAGGTCTATAAAAGGACGCAACTTTGATACAATAACCCTTTAGGTACTTATAACTTACATAAACATAAATCAACTCAGGTGATATATATAATACTCGAATAACATAAGTTATATTTGGACCTCATATGGGTCAATATCAGGATAAGTATCAATGGCCGTGCCCAAATGCAACTAGTCTAAATTCAAAATGAATGCAACATTTAGCTCATGACCACAATTAAGGCTAGTAATAACTCCACGAAGCGATTAAATTTTATCTTAGCTCATATTATCATCAAATTGGGTGAAACCTTTCAAATACTCATTTTAGGCTCATAATACTGATAATGGGCTCATAAGACCATGCAAGGTTTCAAAATTAGTAAAGTTAGGCTCGTGGACAAAAATTTGAAAACAATGCATAAAATTTAATTTAATGATGATTGCTCAAATACAATGATATCAAAATGAATCCTATTGGCCCTTCCAAGGGACGTTTTCTAAAGAAAGCATAACCAACCAAATCGAATATTCAAGACTCACGATATTTCCCATAAAATCCAATATCTATCTTTCAAATTAATGGAAAGATCACTCGGGGTCATAGGCTATTCTATATTTCAAATTAATGGAAAGATCACTCGGGGTCATAGGCTAACTATAATTGCAAAGCAATAGCAATACGTGTTTAAGAAATGAACTATAAAAAGGGGCAAAGTTATGGGTGTCAACCTATAAATCCTAACACAAAGATGTCTACATACCAAAATTACTACCTATACAAATCCAGTCTAAGATCGTAAGTCATAGCCTATCCGTCCTCCGATGAAAATCTTGCAAATACAACTTTAAAGATTACTGGACAGTTCCATATCTTCAAAAATGCACAAATGAAATCCAAAGATCATGTAACTAGAAAAATAATAATCTAGATGTTAATACACGTCCAACTATACCTATAAAGCTATGAAAATAGCCGGGATCTAAATATGGATCAAAACGGGACTATGAACCCAAAAGCTCGAATAAATGTTATCAAACGTTCCCCACATCCAGGGGAACTCATACCTAAAATTTAGAGCTAAAACAAGAAAGAAAAAATCTTGAAATCAAGGAATAAAGTGTTTAAATAAACTTGAAGAAGTTGGGGATTTTTGGGTGAAAATTGATAAAATAAATATGGAACCTTACTAACAATCAAAGGAATATTGAAGAAATCATGTTTCCCAAGTCACCCACGAGCTCAAACCCAAGTATTTGAATGGACGTTTTTAAGTGATTGGAGAAGAGAAAATGGAGATACTAGCTGAAAATTTTGTGTTTGGGAGTTTATATACTGCAAGGTGAAAAGGTACCGCATACACGGCCACCTAACCGTGAATGTGGTTAGCCACTAAGGTAACCTACCGCAAACGCGATGCTAGGGGTACGAATGCATAGATTAAAAAGGCAGACCAGTCTGAGCTAACGCTTTGCAAATATCATGACCGAATACATACTCGAGCCTGCAAACGTGGTCTACCTCCACGGACATGAAGGATATGGGAACTGCAATATTTGATAGTTGAAACCATCCATTTTCCAAAAACTGCGAACGATGCTCAGAATGTATTTAGTCTTGATGAACACAAACCAAATATGTTACATGCATTGAAATGACATTCCAAACTCAACGACATAGAAGAAATTTCAATATGAGTTTTTTTTCGAGAATATACTGACCAAAGTCAACTCTATACTAAAATAACCAACTTTCCAATCGAGTACTCGAAATGAGCCCGAACGGTATGGAACAAGAATGAATAACTCACCTAACCTAAACTTGACAATCTAGAACTGATGGCGTATTCAGATTTTCATTCCAAGGCTCTGATCACAAAATGACTACCTAAATTCCACTTAGGAAAAATAAATCACATCAAACACTTAAAATCATATAAACTAAGAATCAAAGATCCCATATTCAAACCACAAGACCATCTAGACAAAAATCCATGTTCCAGAGCTAAAGAAACTGTCAAAATTTGATTTCAAGTTTGTTTTCATAAAATATTAACTAAAGGCTCTAAAGAAGGAACACGTACATAACCACCAAATGAAAGACCTGGGAACCAAACCATTAGTCCCGATAAGTCATAAATGACTTAGGGCCACTATTAGAAATCTTTAGAATTCAAGATAATACATAATTACAAATGACTAGAAGTGCCATTACATGCCAGTATCAACTTTATCCTTTGCTCCTCATGTCATCATTAAAATATCATGGAAATGCCAGTAAGAACCGTTTCCTTTCATATCATATTTTTGTAGAACTTTCCCATATCATTTTATCAACAAATCATTAAGAGCCATGTTATTGTATCAAAGATTAAAAGTTCCTCATAAGGTATGTATTATCATATATAAATCATAGGAAGATGGAACATCTCATACAAAGAAAAATATGAAATATGGGACGACTCATGGGATTAGCATCCATCAGTTGTCCTATCAAGTCAACAAGGCCTCTCATGGGCATAATCAACCAAAAGAAAATCATATTACTATCAGCTAGAGCCACTCAAGGGAATAATATCACATAAGGAGGCAATCAAGTGAATGAAGTCATATTTGGCATCTCAAGGCCGCATAAATAGCTCAATTCAATAGGGAAAACAAATAATTCATAAATTCATACTCCTATTTTTTATTACCTTTATTTTAACCTTGTATGCTTAACTCTAGTATCCAGGTGAATACTCGTCATATCACCCATATGGATACCCTCATGTATTTCAGGAAACTAATAATAAAATACCAAGTGCACTTTTTGAGAGAGGCAAGAGCCTGCACTTACCTTTAAAATAAAGAAACAATCTAGCGCGAGCTTTTTCTTTGTGTCGAGCCTCCAGTTTCATGATATCTAATCAATTGTTTATTCCTCATGAGAAATCATAAAAAAATAATACCTATATTTGTATACTTTAACCCATGTCCAAAAGACACCCAAAGGTCATGTCCAAAAACCCATTTCAAGAATACAAGATTTTTCATGAAATTAAAGTTACCCATAATTTAGGGGAATTTAAATATCAAGTTTCATCTAAAACTAAGTTAAATTTCTTAATCAAAATATTATTTTATTAGTTAAAATATTGGGTTTAAAATCCCTAAAATGAATCTTACAAAAATAAAGAAATTATCACGACCCAATTTCTCGGGTCATGAGGCTACCTATATCCTACCATAGGACAACCACCCAATGAGCACACAAGCCAGGATAGTAAACTAAAAGTCAATGATATGGCATAAATAAGGGACATGGATAAGAGTAAGTCTAAAACAAGTCAATAAAAAACCAAAAACCTCATATCCGATATAGTGAGCTACTAAAGAGTAGAATATATGAAACATAAAAAACATAGTCTATCTTGAAATAAGTACAAAAATATATAAAAGGAATGGAAAAGGGCAAGATCTGGAAGCCAAGATCCATCATCTACCTCTACAACAGAATCATCACCCCAAGCTCAAGAGTCAGTGTGGACCACCGATACTTGGGTCTCCATAAAATGTGCAGAAGTGTAGTATGAGTACCCAAACAATACAGGTATCCAGTAGGAATCATGGGCAAAACAAGGAATAAATAAGAAATAAAAGTTGTAAACAGAGAGATAGAGAGTATAATTCACTGTATTCAAATAAATAGAGCAAGTAGAGACACTAGCTAAGAGGATAAGGCATATAAATATCCTAGGTAACTAGCTATCAACAAGTAAGATCCAGGTAAAACAAGGGAAGAACGTACTAGAATCCATGCTCGGCTAATAAGAAGTACAAATAAACAACAACATTGCGGTATTACCGGTAACCTTAAACAACTAGAACAAAAAGGAAAGTTAACTACAACAAGTATTACAATAAGGAGGCATAAAAGGAAATCCAAAAGATATAAGTCTAACCCATAACATTAAATCAAAATAGTAATTAGTAAAGGAGAATCTCCGTGGAACCCCATAATACCGAGAGATACAAACAAAAGAATGCAAACCCTTTGGTATCCTATACCATAGGAAAGTACAAATATAAAATAGCACTCAAGGATATGGTATGCATGAAGATATGATGCATAATAAATATAAATGTGTATGCTCCTTCTCTGATGCCCGTAGGTATGATAGACAAGACTCATGAAAGGATTTTCCCATATACGTAATATAACCGTGTATACCCATCCTACTATCATATGCATGCTAGTGTCCGGCGGCAAGGTCCATGGAGGGACTCCCTACATGTTATCTCAAAACTCAACTAAATTTAAGTGTGTATGCTTATCCTCCAATACCCATAAGTTTGGAAGGAAGGACCCATGGAAGGAATCCTTGTATGCCTGATAATATTCTTGAAACAAAACTCCGAAAAGACCAATAAATTCAGCTAAAAATCAAAATTTGAAAAGACGATCAAAATTTGTTCAAAACCCAATAAACACAAGCCACATATGCTATTTTCATGGAAATGGTATTTTGTACTCAACAGTGCAAACAAAAATCTAATATGAGACTATTTTGATGAAATGTTGACCAAAGTCAATAATTAGCCAAAATAACCAACTTTTCAATCGGGAACTTGAAATGAGCTTGGTTGGCCTAAATCCTGAACGAAAAACTCTGTTTACCCAAAATCAATATTCTAGAGATGATAATGCAACTGGATTTTCAAATGAAGGCTCCGATCATAAAATGACCACCCAAGCTCTACTTATAACTAGAAAACACTTAGAACCGTTAAAATTATAAAAACTCAATACTAAAGCCTCCAAACTCTAACCAAGTGTCTATTTAGAAAAAAATCCATATTCAAGAGATAATGGAACGGTCGAAATTTAATTCTGAGTTTGTTTAATGGAATTTTGGATAAAGCAAACAATTTAATAGTAAGGGCTCTAAAATATGGAAACAGACATAATGAAGAAATGAACGACCTAGGAATTGAAGCACCAGTTACAACAAGTCACAAATGACTTAGGACTGCTACAACAGAGCTATAAGATGTAAAAAAAAATGTAAAAATGCAAAAGTGAACGTAAGGGTCATTACAACATCCACTACTAAAAGGATATTAATCCCCGAAAGTCCGTACAAGGCAATACAGAAGGCTCAAACAAATACGGATACTGAGACCTCAAATTGCTCTCTATTTCCCAAGTGTCTTCCTCTATGGGACAATCTCTCTATTGAACCTTAACCATTGGAATCTCATGAGATCTCAACTTACTCACCTCTTTAGCCAAAACAAGAACTTGCTCCTTAACAATCAATAATAAACCAAATTATAGAAAAGAACATGAGACTTTTCATTAATATATCACCTCAATATCTAAACAGGTAACACCGGATGCACACCTGAAAACCAAGGAGGAAAGCTAGCCTATAAGTAACACTACTAATTAGATTAAGAATATCAAAAGGGCCAATCAATCGAGGGCTGATCTTACCCCTCTTCCTGAATCTCATCACGCCCTTTATGGGTGATACTTGCAAGAAAACTCGATCACCAATACTAAATTCCAAGGCATGTTGAGGAGGTCAGACAAACTCTCCCGCCTATACTTGGCAACCCGAAGTCTATCTTGAATCAGTCGAACTATATCTAAGGCATCCTGAAGTATATCTAGATTATGAAACCTAAACTTAAACCCATAGAACCAACTAATATGAAAATGACACCACCTACCTTACAAGGCCTCAAACAGAGCCATATGAATACTAGAATGGTTGTTCTTATTTTATGCAAACTCTGCCAAAGCCAAAGGATGATCCTAAGAACCATGTAATCAAGAACACAAGATCCTTAACATGTCCTTTAAGACCTGAATAGTCTTATTGAATTGAACATCTGTCTGGGGATGAAATTCTATGTTGAGATGAACCTTGTTACCAATAGCATACTAAACTACCCTCTAAAACTAATATGTAAACTAAGTATTGTGATCATAAATGATAGAAATCGGTATACCATGAAGTCTAACTACCTACTGAAGATAAATAAAGGAAAAATTCTTCACACTATAAGAAGTATGAACTAGAATAAAGTGCGTGGACCTAGTCAACCTGTCAATAATTAGCCAAGTTAAATAGTGGCTCTGAGGAGTCCAAGGTAGGCCTAAAATAAAATCCATAGTGATCCATTCCCACTTCCAATCGTGAACGGAAGCCTCTGTATCGATCCACCCCATATCTGGTACTAAAACTTAACCTTATGACTTTTCAAGTACCTAGAAACAAACTTAACAATATCCCTCTTCATACTAGTCCACCAGTAAATCTGCCTTAAATTTTTATACATCTTATCTATACCTGGATTGATGGAATACGGGAACTATAAGAATCATGAAGAATTAGGTGAATCAAATCATTAAATAATGCACAAATACGTCCCTCTAATCTCAAAATACCGTCTAAATGTAATATATCTATGTAGGGCTCACCCCAAACAACAAATAATAAATCTCAACCAAATCTATTTCCTCAAATTGACACTTTGAATCTGATCAACCAAGGTTGAAGAGGACTCAACACTTGCAAGAATAGTGTCTTGACCCAATTTCTCAGATCATGATGACACCTACTATCCGACTAGTAGGAGAATCAACCAGGTAGCCCAGATCCATAAGCAATAGGCTACAACTGCAAGCTACACACAAGTACGATAAAGCATCAATAGTAATGGAAAGACGAAACAATAGAGAAAACATAATATTACACAATCAATAAAACCCTACCAAGACCTGGTATGGGTATATACATGAGCTGCTATGAAGTATAGAATACAACTATATAAAAGTACAATAGATACATCTATCTCACAAAAACAATAAGATGAAAGATATACAGAAGAGATAGAGATAACTCTCAATGCTGGTAGATCACCCTGTACCTCTAAAGTCAGCTATCTAGAATAATCGTCCATGTAAACATCAATAACTCACATATGTATCTGCATCTAGGAAGACACAGCAGTGTAGAATGAGTACAAGTTGCCAAAGCAACAAGTATCCAGTAGGCTTTGAGGCCCCACTAGGTACATACAAATTTAAAAGTAGTAAATAACAAAAATATAAGAAGTAAGGTCATAGAAGGAAATAACACACCATGGAAACCTAGCCACACAAAAAAAGGATCAAGTAAGCAGATAGAGCATGGTTAATGCAAGGTAAAACAAAGAAATGGAACTCAGGTAGGAGAGAAAATACATACCTAAGGTCCTTATAGGAACACAAAAATAGCAATATTAAAATCAGATAAGACAAGGAGAAAAGGTACTAAGGGGACATAAGCGGTATACAGATAACCTTAAGATACAAAAGGAGGTAATGCATAAATTAGATCCATGCACAAGTAACCCACCAGGATGGACAATCAGTAAGTAAAATAATATAACTAGCTCTAAAAGTAAGTAAGGTGGTACAAAAAGTAAAACTCTACCAATCTCCCAAAAGAATGGAAGCATACATAGAAGGCAGTCTCACCCATCGACACCCTATTATACTAGGAGTACGTATAGAAAGAATGTGACAAAAACTAAACACAAACACAATGATGAACTAATTCCTTTGCATGTGCCTCCTCTGATACCAATAGGAAAAAAATGCAGGACCCATGGAAGGGCTAATCCCAATATATCCCTACTCCAACCTATACCCCTTTCCAATTGCACACAGTCTAGAGGCCGGGTCCATAGAGGAATTTAATCGAGTACAAATCTCTAGAGTCACAGTAACCCCACATTAAAAGGCCACAGAGTCTAAGGAAGTCTCATATCCTAGAATACATGCCTCAGTATAATGGTCTCATTGTTCCATAATCTCAAAAACTTGTAGTGCCCGTGTCTCAATATAATAGTACCACTAAGGTCCCAAATCAAAGGGTGTGACAAGTATAGAAAAGTTTTACTCACTGCCAAGCGAAGTCAGACTCAAGTCCCAGCATACATTGTAAATGATAGAACCAAATATCAGGGTGTAAAACCTAGTCTAAATCAAAAAGAAAAGGGTAGTATCGGGTTATCGGTACATAGCAGAGTCTAGAACATATAGAAAAGTTACTTTTGTTATTATTACCATTATAAAATCCCATTTCATTTAGTATTATCCATTTTAATTCTTATTATTCAAAAATCATCCTCCAAGGCCCAACAGTGTAAGAAAGGGGGAGATACCAGGCCCCAACCCCAAATGCATTCTCAAAATTGAGTTCGACAGCTCTCACGCAATATGATGCAACAACATAAGCAATATCTACAACTAACTTATGCCCTGCAGACTTAACTAAGCTACAACTAGCCGCACGAGACAACAACCCAAACCAGAGGGTACAACCCAAAATCCACCCATACAATGATGTTCTAACACATCTATAGTTACCTTACGGCCACCACAAGGACAATACTAGGTCTCAGGTGTCGTATTACACTGGGCATTAAAAAGAAAAAGAGGCAGAGAAGAACCGAAGAAGTGGTCAAAGTATATGATGCCAAACTAGAATTCCTAACCCAAGGATGCTATTCTATGGAACTACATAAGTAATATATCCAGAGTAATCCCTACAGATCCTACTTGTCTTCTGGCGAATACCGCTCCAAAGAAAACAAGATTAGCTCGACTGATAGCAAATGACATTGAATAACTCTAAAACTAAAACAAATATGAGTCCATATTTCAGGATGAGTCCAATGATATAAGTTATGCTAAATTTTAGACTAGGCCAAAAATTGGTCCTAAAATGAGTTTGCGGGACCCACTAACCGAACCCGAAAATGAACTTTACCACGAAGTTCCCGACATCACCAGTAACTGTGCTCCAAAATAAGCACAATTCGGGTAAGGGAAGGGCTTAAAAATTCTTGGAGAATAAGTGAAAAGAAACTTAAAACTTTATGAAATTAAAAGCTTAACAAAGAGCTATATATTGAGATGCAACGTAAATTCAACTACGAAGGGGAATAAATCTCAATGCCCCAACTAGATTCTAGTAACCAACTGGAATTTCTAGAATTAATAGGGATTGGATAAGGATTCACCAAGGACCTTAATGGTGAAATAGCCATTTTCATGGAGTTTTCAAGAGAAGAACGCTTACCCAAGTAATAGAGGAAGTCAAGAATCGAGTTATAACAACTTTTCCATACATGGGTAATGATTTTCCAACAAAAGTACTATCTTAAAAAGAGGTTATGAGAGAGAAAAGTATGTTGATATGGATAGAAACTTTGAGGAAGAATATATTTATACTTCCAGGGATTGACCCTTCATGATTACATGGCACAATGATGTGATCGCAAGGCTCAGGGATTTTTTTCATCATAAACTCGATGATGAAGCTTGTGATCGTGAGGAAGAAAGAAACAGAGGGACCTGATAGAATGAAAGGTCTTTGAGATCGCGATAAAGGAAGAAGATGACCTTCACGATCACATGACATCTCTTTACGAAGAACAACATAGGCAGCACCAGAAGCTAGTTTGTTTACAGCAAAACCAGTTATTGGAAATTACTCCAAACACCACTTGAAATGCATTCGGAGTCTGAATAATGCAAAAAAAATTATTCACACACACATAAATCGACATTCATGACTCAACAGCGCATCCAAAATCTTTATAGGAGGTAACTTCGGAGAAATGTTGAACAAGTCAAAACTTTGGCCAAAAACACCAAAAATCAACAAAAATACTCAAAATTGCACCGAATTCCTCAAGAAGCAAACCAATACTCCCCCTAACCCAAAGTCAAAATTCCATAGCAGATGAGGCATTCATGTTTTCAATTTGATGCTCCGATCATCAACTATTTACCAAAGTCAAACATTCAACTATCTGCCAACTAAAAACTGGCTAAGCTCCTACTGAAAGCTCTTGCTCCTAAACCAAGGGTCCACCTAGCCCAAAAATCACGTTCCAGGGCTAATGGAATTGTCAAAATTGGATTCTGAGCTCTTTTTGAAGAAATGTTGACTAAAGTCAATGCGTACCTAAGCCTAAGCTCTACCATAGGTAATTCAAGATAACTCTCAACCGAGATTCCTAGGAGCCAAACTACCAGTACCAGAAGGTCATAAATGACCTAGAGAAGCTACTGGAATGCTATTGAATACAACAAAACATAACAAGCATGTGAATGACATTATGGGTAACTACAGCACCCACTAATAAAAGGAATTTCATCCTACAATGTCAGAACACAATATAAAGGATGGAAGAGAAGATTATAATCAAGGAGATCAAACTTCAAAAACCCACACAGGCCCAAAAACAACTTTATTAACAAAAATATGCCAACAAGCTAACCATAAATTGTAATGATCCTCATGGTCATTTATGATAAATACGTGATGGTGTGTATTCTAGAGTATTTTGGTAGTTTCCCTAAGTCATTTATGACTTTTTGAGATTGACAGTTCAGACCCCTGGCGACTCAATTGAGAAATATCTCAAATTTCCTATTTTAGAGCCTAAAACTAAGTACTCGTTGGCCAAAGTCAACTTTCCTTCAAAATAATCTAGAAATTTAATTTTGATAGGTTTGTTAGCTCCGAAATACCAAAAAAAATCAAGATTGACCTTTAGTTTGTGTTTTGGAGGGTTCATTTAAAAGTTGTGTGAAATTGTGGATTTTAGTTAAGTTTGGCCTAAGTGGAGCTTGAGTGGTAATTTCATGTTCGGAGTGTCAGATTGAAATTATGATGCTTCCAGTAGCTATAAAATGATTATTTTAGGCTAGGTGATATGTTTGTATAATTTTTGGGCTTGTCATTGCATTTTCGAGGTTTTGTTGGAGAAATGCTCTTTTGGCTCCATTTGGTTTTAGGGGTCATTTTGAGTAAACAACCTCGGAATTTAGTTTTATCAAATTTGTTGAGTCCAGAATGTCGTTTCCATGCTGTTTGCATATTTTTTTGTCAAAATTGGAATCTGTTTGATCCCCTAGTCCTTAGTTGTGAAATTCAGAAAATTTTAGTTGGAATCTGCACCTAGTGCAGATTTCTTTTAGCACGATTGTGGCCCCT
>JBDJHY010177435.1:0-12175 GCA_039654485.1 Withania somnifera
AAGCTACTGTGACTCCTCCTTAAGCCCCAATGGGCACAAACAATGTAAAAATGAATTTAAAGGGGTGATAGAAAGTATATCCAAATGGTTCCATATCATACAAGGGGTCTCTTCGCTACTAGTGCCAATCTCAGGGGTCTATTCCCCAATAGTGCTCGTCTCGGGGACTATGCCCCAACAATGCCAATCTAAGGGTCCATGCCCTGGAGAACCATAACTCTAAATCAATTGAAGTGTTTATTCCCTAATAGATCCAATATCATGGTCTATGACCCAGAGAACCACGACTCTAATCATCCCCGAGCAACGCCCGTGCTCAACCTACCAAAAACTGGGAAGTAAGATACATAATCACAGTGCATCAATAATAATAAATACAATAAGAAGGGAGTAACTGGAAACTAGGATCATCCAAAGACCTCTAGCTAAGAACTCAAATAACATCGCTCGTCATAAGGGCTCAATAATAGACAAACGGTCTGAGTCGCCTGCAGTAAGACTAGGGGAAACACATAAATCCCAACACCTCTATGCCCCTCCACGGGCCATCGGAAGAAAGTAAGGAACATGTGATCAACTAAAGTAGCACATCCATCCTAATAACCACCCCACACAACTAGCCAAACCAAAAACTACTGTACAGTAGCCCAACCTATGGGAAAAGTAAACCTAGCCTACCTGGGCACCGATGAGAAACCTCAAAGTGTGTGCAATGCAGACTTAAATCTCCAAATATAGTCAGAATCACTTGGAGCTATAAAATTTGATTCTATGGATTAGAATGTGAAGAACAAGACCCATATTTCAAATCGGGTCGAAAAATGGGCCTAAAAATGGGTTTGTGGGCCCTTTTGTCTGGAACAAAAAAAAAGCTTCACTACAGGGTCCCCTATTTTTCCTGGAACCTATTCTTAAAAAATGAGCACATTCCAAGTAAGGGAAGGGCTTTGAAATGGCCCGAATGATATTTGATCAAAATTGAAAAATGTTGCATAATCACAAGAATCTAGAACGAAAGGAATACACACCAGGATTGAGATGCAACCTGATTACAGGGTGAAATCCAACTAAATGCACCAGAAAATAATAAAATCCAGCTGAAAATTAAAGGAAAAAGGTATCAACTAGCTAAGGGTCATCAATAGGGGAAACCTCCATTTCCATGGTGATTATGGAGGGAGAAGACTTACTAATGAGGGAAAGATCTAGGGTGATCTTGAGGAAACTTTTCGTTTAACTTAGCTAAGTTTTGAACACCCATTTTACTGTTGTAACAGAGGAAAGATGAGGAACAATAGGGGAAATGAACTGAATTTTTAAGGAAGAAGCCTATATACTGCCAGGTCACGACCCATCGCTATCACGTCGGGGCTAAGGAAGGAAAGCTAGTTATCACGATCATGTAGGAAAGGTTTATGGTTGCACCGAATAGAGGAAAAGGGAACCATTGTAATTGCCTAAGGAAACATTGTGATCACGATGAATAAGGGAGAGCTATTGTTTTGCGATCGCATAAGGGATTTCAGCGATCACGATGAAAAGAAAACCTGCACCAAACAGGTTTTGACAGCAAACCAACCTAAAATTGGAAGTCTCTGAGCACCCCTCGTACTTTATTAAGACTCAAAAGAACAATGCATGAGCACCCAAAATGACATTCTGGACTCAATGGATTTAAGGAAATAGGGGTATGAGGCCGTTTCGGGAAAATGTTGACCAAATCAACAATTAGGCCTAGAAAGGTTAAAATGCATCCAATACCTCAAAAAATCAGTGACAACTCCGGGAAGTGAACCAACACCCTTACTAGTCTAAAATCACAATTCTAGAGCTGATGCAATCATTATAGTTTTGATCCAATGCTTCGATCACCAAAAGACCAACCAGGCTACAAAAGGAGCTTTGGCTTATTGGCATTCCACAAACCGGATCAATGTCAAAATAAAAAAACCCAGGAAACAAACCTAAAGTCCACTTAGACCAATGTTGACATTCCCTATATAATGGAACTATAGGAATTCGACTCCGAGTGAGTTTACTAACTATCCCTTCTCGGGTCACACCATTTCAAAGTTAAGCTTCCAAAATAGGGAAACAGGGGTAACAGGTTGTGGAGCCTCCAGGGACCAAAACTAACTGTCCCAACAAGTTGTAAATGACTTGAGGTAGCTAACTAAAAGCCTTAAACACAAAAATGATGAAAAGCGAGTAAATGAACAAACATGTCATTACAATATCCACCACTAAATAGGACTTTCATCTTCAAAATTAAAGGAAAGAATATTACCTAAAGGATAGAATAGATGTCAATATTGGGTCCCCATGTCACACTCCGTCTCCCAGTTAGCCTCCTCGACTGGTCTCTGTGCCCAACAACCTTCACCATTGGAATCTCCCTGGACCTCATCTGTCCCACATACCTGTATATAATGGCCTTTAGCTCATCCACATAAGTCAATATACCATCAATATGCACATAATATCGTCAAAGCACATAGGATGGGTCTGACACATATCAATGAAGCATCGATACATGGAAAAATAGATGAACTACAGCTAACTCTAGCGGTAATTCAAGCCTGTAGACAACTTCCCCAACTCTCTGTAAGATCTCATATAGCCTAATAAACCTGGGGATAAGCTTTCCCTACCTACCAAATCTCATAATGCCCTTCATGGGCAAAACTTGAAGGAAGACCAAATCACCAACACTGAACCAAAGGGGCCAAAGCCTACGATCTAGGTAAGGCTTCTTCCTACTCTACGCTGCCAGGAGCGTATCCCTTATAAGCCTGACCTGGTCAATAGTATCATGAAGCCAGTTAGAACTCTAGGGTTGAACCTCCCCATAGCAAAACAAATCAACGGGCGATCTACAACACCTATGTACAAAGCCTCAAAAGGCACAATATGAATACTGGAGTGGTAGCTATTATAATACGAAAACTCAGCCAAGTCAAAGTATCTGTACCAACTACCTCCAAACTCAAAAAATAGGCCTACAATATGTCCTG
Source organism: Withania somnifera (assembly GCA_039654485.1). Lineage (NCBI taxonomy): Eukaryota > Viridiplantae > Streptophyta > Magnoliopsida > Solanales > Solanaceae > Withania > Withania somnifera. The sequence continues at coordinate 3,015 of JBDJHY010177435.1, forward strand.
AAACACCTGAATAGTCCTCTTGGACTACCCACCAGTCTGCAGGTGAAAAGTTGTATTCAAATTAACCTAGTACCCAAATCTCTTCGAAATAACCTCCAAAACTACTAGGTAAATTGTGTACCCTAACTGGATATAATATTTATTTTCATTCCATGAAGCCTAACTACCTCACAAACACATAACTCAGGCCATCTCTCTACTCATAAAGTGGAGTGTGTCAGAAGGAGATGAGCTGACATGGTCAACTGATATACGATGACCCAAATCCATTCATAGCCTCTAAAAGTGTAGGAAAGGCCTAAAAAATCCATGGTGACTCGCTCCCAATTCCATTCAGGAATATAGAGTCTTTGCATCTCACCACCTGAACTCTAGTGTTTGAGCTTAACCTACTGACAGTTCAAAAACTGATAAATAAAGGATTTATAGATCTCCTCTTACCCCTTCACCAAATATGCTACCCCAAATTACAGTACATCCTTGCAATACTTGGGTGAATAAAATACCTGAAGTTGTGAGCCTTGCACAATAACGTCTGAATTAAGTCACTATCTATCGAAATAACTAAGCAACTATGAACCTATAACACGCCTTCGAATTCTAATGTAGCCCAGGTGAAATCACCGAATAGAACCCTCTTTCTCATCTAATCCAAATAGGGATCCTCGAACTGGCGCAGTCGACTCTGATCGAATAATGACGGTCTGGACTCAATATGGAAAATAACCCGCTCTAGAATTGATAGATCTAATCTAACCAATATGTCAAATAAGGACTGAATTTCCCAAGCAAAGGGCCTCTTAGATATGAAAATCAAAGCAAGGTTACCCAAACCCACCACCCTCTATCTCAAAGCATCATCACCCATATTAGCCCTACTTGGATGATAGAGAATGCTCAAACATAGTCTATCAGGAGCTCAACCTACCTTCGATGTCTTAGTTTGAGCTCCCTCTGACTCATAATAGACTACAAACTGTTATGACTCATGAAAATCTCATAATCAACTCCGTATAGGAAGTGACTTCAGATCCTTAGCGCAAAAACTATCACTGCCAACTATAGGTCATGGGTGGGGTAGTTGTGCTCGTGATCCTTCAGCTTTCTCAACACATAAGATAGACATGACCCTGTTGCATCAGAACACAACCCAATCAAATACCGTAGTATCATAATTTATCGTATATCGTTGACCTTTGACTAGAAAGACAAGAACCAGAGGGGTAGTCAGTAACTCATTCAGCCCCAAAAAACATGATACACACTCAACTGACCACTGGAAGGGTAAATCCTTTTGAGTCATTCTAGTCAACAACTATGATAGAAGAGAATCTTTGAACAAATTGAAGATAGTATTCGGCTAACCCGAGAAAACTATGGATCTTTGTGATAGAGGTAAGTCGAACCTAGTCACACATTATGATAATTTTATCCGGATTAGCACTAACACTAGCACCTAACACCACATGACTTATAAAAGAAATAGAGTCTAGCCAAAACTCATACTTCAAGATTTAACATAGAGAAAATCAGTCCTCAAAGTCAACAACACAACCCTCAGGTGCTCTTCCTACCCTAATCGACTTCGCAAGTAAACCAATATATCATCTATTCAATCAATCACAAAGGAGTCAAAATATGGCCTTAACAAGCGAGTTATCAAGTTCGTAAAGGTTGCAAGGGCATTAGTTAGCCCAAACGACATCACCAAGAACTTATAATGCCTATACCTTATCTAAAATGTTGTCTTTGGGACATCCTCGACCTGAATCCTCAACTGATTGTAGCCCAATCTAAAGTCAATCTTAGAGAACACTATGGCTCCCTAAAGTTGACCGAATAAATCATCAATATGTGGCAGGAGGATACTTATTCTTAACTTTTACCTTGTTCAGCTTTCTATAAATGATACACATACACAAATAATAGTCCTTATTATTCACAAACAATATCGGGGCACCCTAGGGAGACACTCTAGGATAGATAAAACATCTATTAAGAAAACCTTGCAATTGAACCATCAATACTAAAAGCTTAGTTGGGGTCATGTGGTAAGGAGGAATTGAAATGGGCTTATCCCAGGCACAACCTCGATAGAAAAGCCTATATCACGCTCGGGTGGGAGGCCAGGATAATCAACCAGAAAAACATTAACAAACATCCTAACTAGCGATGCAGACTTAGGAGAGGGAGACTCAATGCTGACATCTATAACTTGGACTAAATAGATATAGAAACCTCAAGAATTAGTATACAGGACTGACTATAAGAAATGGTCAAAACTAAAGAACAGTTAGGGGGACCGCACCACAATACTGAGGGTATACTAGGCATATACAAGATCACGGTCTAGGCCTTATAACCCAAGAACGTACGTAGGGAGATAACCATTTAATCCCAACATCACATAAAAATCTTACATGTCCATCTCAATAAGTCAATCTGAGTGTCATGAACTAAAATAGTCACAATACATAACCTATTTACCTGATCCACCACTAGGTCCATGCTAAGTGACGCAGATACACTTAGGGTTATAGGTAACTGCTCACTAGGAACACCCAATTGAGAATCAAAGTAAATAGATATGTAAGATAGGGTAGAACCTGGATAAAATAAATTCAAGGTTGAGTTCCCATGAAAAACTAATAACCTGGATAAAATAAATTCAAGGTTGAGTTCCCATGAAAAACTAATGTACAAGTAACAACCGCATCAAGGCCTCAGCCTTAGCCTCAGCCCAGTTTGGAATAGCATAAAGCTAGCGCCGACACCTGCACTGCTGCTGATCCAAACCTCTACCTCTAACTCATTCTGCCCAGCCTTATTTGTTAACTCCTTAAGCAACTACAGGCCCACCTCTAATCGATAGTGCTACCTAAAGTGGCTGAAAAAGGCAAGACTGCGGATTGAGTGGCCTTATGTCGAGGACAATCTCTGGCAAAGTGGACCCGATCTCCACACTAAAAGAAGCACTCTACAAAAAGACGTATGGTAACCCTGTGGTAGTCTCTGGCTTGGTGACCCTCCCCTTTGTAGTCATAACACTACCCCTGGCTCTGGCCTAACCACAGGGTCCCTCAACATATACCTGCAAACTTTAAACTGTGCTCCTGACAGGTTAGATACTCAATCATTGTCTGAGGTCTAAAGTGAAGCTTGATGCCATTGTTTAGACTCAATCTATCTTCTAAAATCATGGCCCCAAGATCAGGACATCGAAAAATTACCCTGATAGCACTGCCTCTTCTCAGTTCCCCTTGGGCTTGGCAAGCTAAAGTTTCCATGCTGAGGGCATGGTCCGCAATCTCTAGAAATGATCTCTACAACACTAATAGCAACTTAACCTATCTTTACAGGTCCGATATCAGCCTATATATGAAGTAGAAAATCTGCTCCTCCTCAGTAGGTACAAAATCACCAGCGTGCCTAGATAGATCAAAGAAATGGGCCTTATACTAAAAAATAGTCATAGTTCCCAGGAGAAAGCCTGCAATTGAGACCATAATGCCTCACGTTTGCTACTAGGCATATATTTCTCCATGAAGACCTCCCGAAACTATCCCTAAGTCAGTGGGGCTGACCCTGGTGGCCTACAATCCTTGAACACTCGCCACCACTGACTAGAAGCACCCTCTAGAAATAGGAAGTAAAATCAGCCCCGTGTGTCTCTAGTAACTCTAGGGTCCTCAAACGCTCCTCTCATATGGATATAGACTCATAGGGGTCCCGCTTATGCACTCTCAAGAACCTAGCAGGGCTAATCTGTAGGAAGTGATATAACTTGTTTCGCACCTCAAATGTAGGTAAAATAGGGACTGGCCTTGGTGTAGGTTTTATAATAATAGGAGTCTAAAACGAAATAGATAGTGGGACTAGCAGTGCTGCTAGAGCTATGGATATGGGAAAGGCATTGCATATTGTGTCGCTCCCTGAGAAGATAACTAGGACCTATCTGTTGACACCCTATTGAACATCTCTAACATCTTCCATTATATATCTCTAAAACTGGGAGGTTGTGGTTACGCAAATTGTAGGGGTTGTGCAGGAGCTACCTGCGCCTGCATAGCAACTAGGGTAATAGGAATTTGTTGGGGATCATCCACTAACCCCTCCTAATCTGCTGGGGGAGGGTCTTGATCAATGAAAGAACCTTTATCCACCATCTACAAAAAAGTGAAGCCAAAGTTAGTTTTTAGAAATGGTATGAATATCAATGCACGACAGGATTCACGAGAGGAATTACTTCATAAGGCACCCTATATCCCCTTGAAAATTTTATGTGGACTTCAATGCACCAATACACAGCACTGTACTAGGTACTTTCTCCAATGCCAAAAATACTAATGTGATGGTACGTCAGGTAGGTTTTTATACGTTTGTTTCCTATTCTTCACTTAGACTCCCTTATAATTGTGCCTGTTGCCTTCGACCCTTATGAGCACAAACAATGCAAGAATGAATAGACAGGGTGCTGGAAAGTAAATTTGGAAAGTAAATTCGAATGGATCCATATTGTACCAGGTATGTATGTCCCTCTAGTGCCAATCTAGGGAGTCTATGCCCCAATAGTACCTGTCTCAGCGACTATGTCCCAATAGTGCCAGTCTCAGGGTCTATGCCCCAAAAGACTGCACCTCTAAATCAAATGCAAGGTTTGTACAAAAATAGAGCCAATCTTAGGGTCTATGCCTTAGAGAAAAACGCCTCTAAATCACCCCCGGGAAATGCTCATGCTCAATCCACTGAAAATAGGAAAGTAAATGCATGATCGCGGAGCAACAATAATAATAAATACAAGGAGGGGAGGGATTAACCTGTAACTAGGATCTACCAAATGCCTCAATATAAGAACTCACCTCACATTGCTCGAGATAAGGGCTCAATCATTGACAAACAGTCTGAGGTGGCCCATGGCATGACAAGGGGAAACACATATATCCCAACATCCTCTATGCCCCCACACGTGCCATAAAAGCAAGTAAGGAATGAGTGATCAACTCATATAGTGCATCCAAACTAACAACCACCCCACACATCTAACCACACAAACAAGTACTAAAAAATAACCCAGTCTATGGGAAAAGTAAACCTAGTCTACCTGGGTGCCGACGGCAATCTTCAAAGTGTGTGCAAATGTAGGCTCAAAGATCCTAGTGGAATTGGAATCACCCAAAGCTATAAGAAACTATAATTCTAGGGATTAAAATTTGAAGAACAAGACACATATTTCAAATTGCAAATAGGTTCAAAAAATGGTCCCATGGGCCCATAGTTCAGAATGAAAAAAAAATTTACTATAGGGTCCCCGGTATTTCAAGGAACCATGCTCCAAAAATAGGCACAGTCCAAGTACGCGATGGGCCTTGAAATAGCCCGGGAGAAATTTAATAAAAATGTAAAATGTTAAATAATCAAAAAAAGATAAAACAGAGGGAATACACACTGAAATTGAAACAGAACCTAATTACGGGGTGAAATACAACAAAAAGCACCATAAATGAACAAAATCCAACTGAAAATTAAAGGAAAAAGGTATTAACTACCTAAGGGTCATCAATAGGGATAAACATATATTTCCATGGAGATTATGGAGGGAGAAGACTTACCAATGAGGGGAATAGCAAGGGCGTTCTTGGGGAAACTTTTACTTTAACTCAACTGAGTTTTAAAGAAAGTTGAGTAACAATAGGGGAAATAAATAGAATTTTATAGGAAAAAGCTTATGTACTTTACGTCGTAACCCATCACTATCGCGTAGGGACTATGTCACCATCTCTTTAGGAAGGAAAGATGGCCATTGCAATCGTATAGTGGATATATCGTGATCTCATAAAGAAGGAAAGATGGTCATCGAGATCACGCTGAATGGAGGAAAAATAAACCATCGAGATCGCGTAATGCAATATTGCGATCGTGATGAATGTAGGAGAGACAGTGCTTCTCATTTGTATAAGGGATTTCTATGATCGCATTGAACAAAATACCTGCACTAGATACAGGTTTTTAAAGAATAACAACTTAGAAGAAAAGATCTCTAAACACCCCTCGAACTGCATTTGGAGTCCAAATCACACAAACGAACTATGCACGCTCACCCAAAATGACATTTTAGACTCGACCACATAGTCAAAATAGGGGACGAGGTTATTTTAGGGAAATATTGACCAAGTCAATAGTTAGTCCTAGAAAGGCTAAACTCTATTCAACACCTCAAAAATGCATGAAAATTTTTTAGAAGCTAACTAACACCCTTACTAGCCTAAAATCACCATTTTAGAGCTGATGGAATTGATAGAATTTTGCAATACTTCAATAAAAGAAACACTGAGGCTCTAGAACGAGCTTTGGTTGAGCTAAATTTCCCCAAAATAGCTAAAACTCAAAATAAAAATCCAGGGACATGAACCTATGGTCCACCTTGACCAAATTTAGCATTAAAGACCTAAATGAACAGTCATTATTCAATTCCAAGTGGTATTACTAATAATCCCATCTCGATTTTTCCACTATTTTAAAGTTAAGCTTTTAAAATAGAAAAACTAAGATAACATATTCTAGAGCCACCAGGGAACCAAACTAATGATCCTATCAAGTCGTAAATGACTTGGAGAAGCTAACTAAAAGTGCTAAACAAAGAAAAATATGAAAGGAGTTTCTGATTCTTGGTTGAATTATGTTGAAGGATTGGTTTGTAGCATGGTGGAGTAGACTTTCAATTATAGAGAAATTTCTCTTACGATTCCCTCTTTATTTCGGGTGAGCTTTTGCACCTCTTCTCTGAAAGATTTCTCTTGATATGTTTTCCCATGTTTGCATAAACTATTTGGACAATTGAGGGCCTTACAGAGGTCATATTGAGGTCAAATTCAAACTAGGGGTTCCTTGAGTTGATTCCTTTATGCCGATATTTTTATATTATTTATCTAGGTTGTGGGGCCTACAGGCCTATTTAAGGCCTAATTTTTTACCCTTAGTACTTAGAAATATGGGTATCATTTTTCGTATTTTTACCTTAGATGCCTAGTTTGATAGTCTTGAGAATCTTTAGGATTGTTTGGAGCTTTGGTCTCATAGAGTGCTCTTTTTAAGGATTTTTTGCCAATTCCTAGGTAGGTTAGGTTTCTATTTTCTCAAATTATGTGAGTATATGGTACTTATAGTGCATCTAGATAGCATGTTGGATTGGGACGTAGGCTTAGTCCCCCTTTTTAAATGTTAGTTATGATTGTTATCCTAATTATGCATTCTCTACCTAGTAATTGATCAGGTAGTTCCTTATGAGTTACTGTGGGGGTCTCTAGGTGTTGTTATCTCCTAGTTTATGCCTTTGTAATCTCTCTATGGTTGGGTTTGAATGTTATCCTTGATTATCTATCCTATGAGTTTGTTTCGAACCTTTGGCAGTGATGTGGGATTACTGTATAGGCTTCCCTGGGTCGACTATTTGCTGGGGGGTGGATTGCATTTGTACCACCTGTGAGGGTGTGCGGGATAGAGTTATGTTACCTTTTAGGCCTATTTTTGTTATATGGTGGCCTATGGATGATCATGGAATTACCTTGTATAATTGAGTCTTGACATTATGTTGCGTGTGTTCCTATGAGGGTACACTTCTGTCCTTTTTAGGGAAGGTGGGTCCTTGGCCGAGCTATATGGAGCCTAGTTGAGTTGTACAACCTAGGTGGATTTGGGATATGGTTAGAGAAAGGTCTTGGTTGGTTTGTTAACTATTTTATATGTCAATAGATTTGTTTGGGAGCATGCTTTGATTACTGAAGGACAAATGAGACTGGTCCGAGATATGAGATAACCTAGCAAAACAAATAAATCAGAAAAATTCGTTAAATGAAACTGAAAGATTTTTTCTTATATATGTTTACTTTATGCGACCAATTATGGGTACAGAGCTATTTTCTTACACTATTATTACCTCTTTTTAAACTTTCACCTAAATTACTGGTGTCACTTGGATACTAGTTTGGTTCTTATACAGAGAGTGTGGTACTGATATATGATTGGCCTAGAGTGCGGTGCAGCCTCAATAACCTGAAAGATTTGAGAGTGGTACTGATATATTATTAGCCTTGAATGCGGTGCACTTTCAACATCCTAAGGGAGTCGAGAGTGTGGTACTAATATATGATTTAGCCTCAAGTGTGGAGTAGCATCTATAGCCTGAAAGAGTTGAGAGTGTGGTACTTATATATGATCTGGCCTCGAGTGTGGCGCAGACTGAGAGAGTACGAGTGTGGTACTGATATCTGATTTGGCCTCGAGTGAGATACAACTTCAATGACTCGAAATTTAGAGGGTGCTATGCGGGAGCTATGGGAAAGCACTCAAAGTTTCCCACCATAGGCCTTTCCATTCCAAAACTATGCTGATGCCGAAGGTAGGGTATACATGGGAGGAGAGGTAAATGGATGTGGTCCCCTAATTAGTCAGGCCTGCCAATCTATGCACTTGGCGGGGAGTATGTTATGTTTTACTATTAATTTTAGATTTATATACCCTATTTTATTGCATACTTCCATATTTGTTTGTGCCCTTCAGACCTAAAGGGGAGGCCACATTGGGTTCTTGGATGTTCTGTTTGTGCCTACCTATGGGATACGGTGTTAGGTAGGGTTTTTTTACTAGAAAGTTACCTTATTTGTTTTACTGAATGGATGGGCTTCAACAAATTTTATTTGGTGTTGGCAGATTTAATTTCTTATATTATATTCTTACCTTATTAGCAAGGAATCAAATTAACTGTCCAAATCATAAATGACTTGGAGCAGCTTACTGAAAGCTCTAAAGACAAAAATGATGAAAAAATAGTAAATAAACAAATGGGTCAGTACAACATCCACCACTAAATAGGACCTTCGTCCTCAAAATTCAAGGAAAGGATAGTACTTGAAGGCTCGAACAAATGTTGATACTGGGTCCCCATGTCATATCTTAATTGGTTTTGGTAGATTTAATTTTTTATATTATTTTCTTACCTTATTTCCAAGGAACCAAACTAACGGTCCCACTAAGTTGTAAATGACTTGGAGCAACTGATTGAAAGTTTTAAAGACAAAAAATAATAAAAAGAAAGTAAATGAACAAACGGGTCATTACAACATCCATCACTAAATAGGACTTTTGTCCTCAAAAGTCAAGGAAAG
>JBDJHY010177462.1:0-21887 GCA_039654485.1 Withania somnifera
GTTTCCAACATTGCTCCAATTTTAGGCCAAACTTAAACTGATTTCCACATTTTCACATAACTTACGAACGGAACCTCAGTAACACAAACTTAAAGTCAATATTAACTTTGTTTGATATTCTGGAGCTAACAGAACTATCGGAATTCGATTCCGAGCTCGTCTTGAAGGAAACTTGACTAAAGTCAAAGGATGCTTAGCTTAAGGCTCTACAACAGGGAATTGGAGATAATTCTCGACAGAATCACCAGGGATTTGAACTGTCGGTCCCAGCAAGTCATAAATGACTTGGGGAAACTACTAAAAAGCTCTAAGATGCAAGATAATGCATATTCATAACAAATGACCTTAAGGGTCATTACACTTTCGGTGCCATAAAATTCTCTCAAAACATGCACTACACTCATAATTCTTAAAAATCTATTATATGAACATATCTAGATGCCCTATCTAATACAGGTCATTGATGGGCGGTTAACCTAAAAGACCATGATAGTTGAGCCAAAACTCCTTGTCTTTTATCTTTTTTATCATGCTTGATTTCGTAATTTTTGGATAAGTTATGTAGAATGCATAAATCATGTTCATAAGGTTTTCAACACTAGTTTATGAGTTTTCTTACAATAAATCTATTTGGACTATGATAATTTGGTTGAACATGCTAGTTGAATATAATTTATGCAAAATGTACAGGAATCATTCTATAAATGTTAAAGTCATAAGGTAATTACATAATTGAAACACAGACAATTTTCATCAAGATCATAAACTTAGGTTTTTGAACCCTAGAATTTAAAGCATGAACAACTTTTTAAAAATAAGAGAATTATTTGGCATGAGATTGAACGAAACTCTCATTGAATACCACCATACCTGATTTTTGAGTGAATCCCTTGGTAGAACTTAAAGAAAATAGAGATCTTGAACCTCCTGTGAAAGACCCTGTACGTATGTTCTTGAGAGAAATTTTCTTTTCTATTGTCTGTAATTATTTTAGGTGTAAAATAGAGATATGGTTTTGACCTTTATAATATGGGTAAACTTTAGTTAAAATGTCAAGTTAATAGTTAATAAAAGAATATGAATTTTCTAAATTCTCCCATAATAAGAATGACACGGCCTGAGAAAAATATTTACAGAATATCACGCTTCAATACCATGACTCGTGGTATGGTATGTCACGATTGGTGGGTCTAGTTGACCCAGAATTTTTCTATTAGAAAGTGAACAGCATACCATAAGTTCACACCACGACTAATGGTCTATCACCTCATGACTCATGAAGTGTCTCATTCCATGGGAGATCAAGTTACTAGAAAGTGATTAGGATCCCACAAGTTCATATCATGACTTGTGGTACTAAATACCACGAGTAATTGAATGATTCATGATCCTAAGGAATAAATTTTAGAAATTGAATAGTTTTCTTCTCAGTTTGCATGAGTCATGGTGTTGCATTCCATAAGTCGTTGTCATTAATTCGAGGGGACCTAGGAAAATATATTTTGGTTTTTTGTTTCTAAGTTGATATTTAGAGTTTCTAGGCTAGTACAAGCATGTGGTATTACAATATGTCTCCCTTGGAATTATTCTTCCTCGAATAAAGGCTGGAATTGAGGTTTTAAGCTAGATTTGACTAGTTGGATAGACTAGTTGAGTACTTATCATGAACATGTTCTGAACTGAACTTAAATATAATTCTTAAGGATCAACTAAAACTAAATAGTTCATTAATATATTTAGCAAAAATTCACATATATAGAGGTGGTGATAACTAATTTGAGCATGAAACTGAAGGGAAAGAGCTACATTTAGGAATAGTTATCTCATACTAGTCCGAAACTAGAAGGGAAGAGACGTGAGTATTTCTTCATCATGTTCGGCTATGCCTCCTATGTGGCACCTTCAATAGCTTGATTCCTCCATAATACCTTAATTGAAGCCACTTTCTTATTTCAAATTCTGCAGACTTGTCTGTCAAAAATCTGTCATAAGTGAGGTTACCCTTAATAGTTATACTCTCATTAGGAACATAAAAATGTAAGGAGGGGGTAGGGATTGCATATTTTATTTTCACTTGGTCAACTTTTTTGAAAACCTAGTCAACTATTGCTGCAACGTGACATAAGAAATATGTAGAAAAAAAATGTGCACACAATATTTTTATATTGGTTAGGGATCAAAATGAGCCTTGTCCAAACTCCTTGAGTTGCAAGAGGGTTGTAATATTTTTCTCTATCCTTTATTAAGTGTTAAATAACTCAGTGGTTCAAGTGTTACACAAATATTGAGTCTAATCAAGGAATCAATCTCATAATACTAATCTTATAAAAAACTTAGCCTCATACTACTAAATCTGTTAGGGTTTTGGTGAACACACAAGAACCTACTAGGTTTGTTAGGAGTTCAACGTAAGCAAAACCTACTGAATCGGTTCGGAGCACAATGAACACACAATGATCTTACAAATTCTTTTTAACTAGACTTAATCTCAATGAATACTAAGTCTGTTAGGAGCCCGGTAAACACTTAATTTTTTTTATATTATACCTCACTGGTGTTTTTCTCTCCATTTATTGTCTACATTGGTATACACTAAGTGATACAATGCTTATTGACATTAAAGGAAAAGAAAAAAATTATTTTTTAGTATAATAGAGAACACTTCTCCTCTTGAAAACTAGTTCCTTATAGATATGGGAACTAGCCATTGTAATAACCCAAGGGTATTGATCCTTGAAAAGGGTTAAGATGGTTTTTTCTTTACAAGAATAAGGGAGAGTCATATTGATTACTCTTTTTATTATTCTGGCCATTTGATCCATTGGTCGTAGCAAGTGTGATTATTTTCTCACAGTTTGAATCCTTTGGAAGTAGAAAAACTGCATTCGTCAAGAAGATAGTCATATGTAAATTTGATAGAAATAAATGATCATCAACTTCCAAGATACATACCTCTTCATATTTATCCAGCATAATCATAAATACTTTAACATCTTTTGGAACTCCATAAAGTATTGTGTTTTGTCCAGTATTTTTCCAGTAATAAATGTGACACATTTTGTTTTGATTGAGAAATCCTTTAGTTGACTTCTTGGATCAATCTCCTACAATTTTTTTACCATTCATTGAAATTAGAATAATATCCCCCATTTTATGGATGACAGTAATAATTCCTAGTAGTTAACATCCATATATTTTAGCAAATCTCCCCTGCTTTTAAGCACTCGTCCTGAATTCAATTGTTGTTCCATTTCTATCCCACTATATTTTTGCTTAACATAGTATCTATACAAGAAACCAGTGTATATTTTCTCCTCCTTTGGCATCAATAAAAAATATTGGGGATAATTATAGATTAATACAGATATTGTTTACACAACAAGTAGACAAAATAAACTTCTATCCACTAATAGCATATGCAAAATAACATATTTGTAGTTGAGTTGTAGTGAGTTATACATAAGAGATTTGATCTTCTCATGAAGAGTTGCTAGTTTCACTTGCAACCTTGTGACTTTGATTAAAATATCTTATGGTATAAAATGACACGATGAGGTATCACTAAAGTTTTATCAATTCTAGTATGTCTTGAAGAATTTTCTAAGGCCTCAGAATAACAAGAATTTTGAGAAGAAATCGTGTTGAGGATTGAGAAGGTAATTATGACTACCTAGAAGAGACAATTAGTAGCTTCTCGGAATTAATTCAGGAGGATACTTAAATACATCTTGAGGAAAATAAATTTTTTCTAGTGAAAGTTATTCTTGTTCAATGGTAATTTCATGTTTTTCTAATTTACTAGAATAATAATTTCTAAACTAGTCTCACAAAGTTGAAATTATTTTTTTAGGTTATCGGCAAAATGATTTTTGGCAATGGTTGTTATTTTTACTCAATGACTTTATTCTCAAATTCCCCTTCATGATCACTCCTAATGGACCTAATGTATGCACCTTTTTCTCTTTGAACTTTTTCACAGAAAAATCTAAAGTTCTTAAAATTTTCATCTTTATGAGATAAGAACATTATCCTTGTAAATCCAGAGAAATCATCAATAATAACAAAGGCATACCTTTTACCTCCGATTCTGGTATTTTTTGTAGGAGCAAATAGATCTATATGATGTAATTCCATGGGCTTGGACGTAGATACTGAATCTTTTGCTGTGAATGAGTTTCTAGTTTGCTTACCTTTATGACAGGCATCACAAATATGGTCCTTTGAATAATTCAGTTTAGGTAGTCCAAGAACAAGTTCGTATTTGGAAAGCTTTTCTATTAGATGTAAATGTCCTAGTTTTGGTGTGCCAAATCCATGAGTCTTCAAATTAGATGGAATACAGATGTGTAGATCAGAGTTCCTTATGGAATCCAATACATAGACATTGCTATCTTTACTTCCATTAAAAAGACATTACCTAGAAAACTCAATAATAAAGCATCCATTTTTCTTGAATCTAACTTCAAGATCCAAAACAAGGAGTTGATAATGCTTAATCTATTATACTTTAGTCCCTACACAAGATAAATATTTATAATCTCATAGAAATCATTAAAGAAAATGGTACCTATACGGATGACTATTCTTTTGGATTTTTCGCTGAATGGAATGGATCCTCCATTATAGTCAATAACATTTTTGAATAATGACTTTCTTCCAGTCATGTTTGAACATCCACTATAAGGATACCGCTATCCTTTTAATGACCGACTAATGCTTGTTTGAGCAATAACAATAAGATAATGATCATCCTTTTTTGAGTTATCTTTATCACTTCAGTAACTCAAAGCATTGAAATATGTTCTTAAATATCTTGTTTTATTTTCTGTACATTCGAAAGCAATATGTCATTGTCTTCCACATCTATACCATCTTCCAACACTTGCATCATTTCTTTTCTTTATTTTTTCAAGCCATAGTTAATTTGCTATAGACTTGGTGTTGATATCATCCTTTTATTTTTTTGATCATTAATGGATTCTTCAGTTGATTTGAAGACAATTATTTTCTTCTCTTCTAGACTCTTCTTGTTGAGATGTGATTTTTCAAAGGCGATTCAATCACCTCCGAGTACATTATAGGAATGTTTACTATTATCTATGATATTGATGGTCACCACCTTTAAATGCCATTTCTTTGGTAGACTTATAAGGATTCATGAGATTTGGTTAGCCACATGTTATGTTTTTCCTGAGGCTTTGGGTTCTCCAACAATCTTGCTGAAAATAGAGAATATTTATTGAATAGTATCTCCATACTTCATTTGGAAGACTTCATAGTCATTAACTAACAAACCCATGATGGTCTATTTTACTTTTTAGTCTTTTCATAAGTGACTTCCAATTTATCCTACATCTCCCTTGCAGTCTCACATCATGGTATTTTATCATACTATTCTCCACTGATAGAGCTGTAGAGAATTTTCTTTTCCTTGGATTTTATTTAAATAATCTCCATTTGTTCAATTGTATAGTTTTATAGTGAAGAGGTAATTCCACTAAATGATAATCTCCATTTATCCCTTATAACCTATCATGATTTGACATCATATGACTTAATGAAAGTCTCTAGTCTTATTTTCCAATGAGAGAAATGTTTCCCATTGAAATAAGGTAGTCTTGATCCACAAGTACCCCGTGGAAATAACGCTCCAGCAATATATTGATACATGATCTTTACTCACTTGCATTTAAGAAATGAATGTAAAAATTGACTCTAATACCAATTGAAAGTGCAAGAAGGGGGAAAGTGAATTATAAATTTTATTTTTCCTTAGTCGACTATCTAGCCAGTTGATTTTACTCCAGCATCATGGATATACAATATATGAAATGTGAAGAAAGGGAAATGTATACATAGTATATTTATACTAGTTGGGGTTCAAAACCTAGCCTTAATCCGTCCTCTATGTTGCAAAGAGGTTCTACTCTTTTTCTCTATCCTCTACTGTGTTAAATAATATAGTGGTACAAGTGTTACACAAATGTTTGAGTTTAATCAAGAACTTAACCCCACAATGCTAAGCTTATAAACAACCTAACCTTACACTACTAAGTCATTTAGGATCTCAGCGAATACACAAGAACCTACTGAGTCTGTTAGTAGCTCAGCATACATAAATCCTACTTAGTCTGTTAGGAGCTCAGTGGATACATAATGATCTTACTGAGTCTTTTTAAATCAACTTGCTCTCAATGAATACTAACTCTATTGGGAGCGCAGTAAACACACTAATTTTTTTATGCTATGCCTCCCTCGAGTTTTTCCTTCCTTTCTTTTTTGTCTACAATAGTATATACTAAGTGATACAATGCTTATTAAAAGTAAAGAAAGGGAAAAAAATAGTTTTGAGGACTTATAGAGCAGTCTTCTCCTCTTTAAGAATAGTTCATTATATATATGCGGGTACTAGCCACTAGAACAACCCAAGGGTAATGATTCTTAGAACGAGTTAATACGATGGTTCCTTTTTCCAATAATAAGGGAGAATCATATTGATGAGTCTTTTTATTATTTCGTCTGTTTGATCCTTTGGTTGTAGAAAGAGTGATTATATTCAAGTCGCTTGGACCCTTTGAAAGTTGCAAAAATGCATTCTTCAAGAAGATAGTCATCTAAAAATTTAAAGAAATAAATGATCACTGACTTTCAAGATACACTCCTCTTTATGTTATCTGACATCATCATAAATACTTTAGTAGCTTCTAACACAACTTAAAGTTTTATGGTTTGTCTAAATTTTTTTATTTATAAATGTGGCACTTTTTGTTTTTATCGAGAAATTCTTTAGTCAAATTCATTGATAAATCCCCCGCAATTTTGTTGTTATTCATCAAAATTAGAACATTAACATAACAACCAATAAGGGATAGCTCAAAAACTTCTTCTAAAGAGAAACATGAAACATCAGATGGACTATTGTTAACTCAGATCCAACTCATAGGCTACTTGGCCTATTCTCCATAGAATTTGATAAGGACCTACATAACGGGGATTGGTCTTCCCCTTCTTAATAAAGCACATTACACCCTTGATGGTTGAAATCTTCAAGTATACTCATCCATCCACATTTAATTCCAATTCTCTCTTTCTAACATTAACATATGACTTTTTCCCTCTTTGAGCTATTTTCAATCTTTTTTGAATAAAATGAATTTTTTGAGTAGACTCAATCACTAAATCTAGACCTATCAAATATGTATCACCGACCTCAAACTAGCCAATGGGATATCTATATCCCATTTTGAGTAAGGCCTCAAATGGATCCATCTTGATACTAGAATGATAGCTATAATTGTATGCACACTATATAAAAGGTAGATAGTCATCCCAAATACCCTTTAAATCAAATGTGCAAGATCGTAGCATATCCTCAAGAGTTAGTATGGTCTATTTTGCATGACCATTTGTCTTAGGATGAAAAGAAGTGAAAAGGTAAAATTGATAACTTGAACCTCCTTGAAAAGAACTCCCAAACTGTGAAGTGAATTGAGTACCCCTTTCTAAAATGATGGTCAAGGCCAAAAATTGCATAGAAACATTCTCCTGAAAGTATAATCTATCATACTCCTCTACAATACATTTAGTGTGAATCAAAATAAAATGGTTGATTTAGTCATCTTATCCAGAATAAACCGAATAGAATCATATTTCTTCATAGTACGTGGTGACACAGTAATGAAATCCATATTTATAACTTCCCATTTTCATGTAGGAATATCAAATTTTAGTTATTGCTTCTGATGTTCAACCTTCATTTGTTGGCAGTTTGGACACAACCACATACTCAGTTGTGTCCTTCTTTGTTTCATTCTACCAATATACTTGCCTAAGTCACTGTACATTTTTGTACTTAGATGAATAGATTACCTTGAACTGTGAACCTTAGACATAATCTTTTCCCTTAAACCATCTACATCGAGAACAGACAACCAACCCTGATATTGAAGCACCCCATCTCCCTCTTAGGAGAAACCTATACTTTCTGCTTACCTTAGTACCCTTCAACTGAAGCAAGATTGGATCATATCATTATTTTACCTCTACAACCAAGGGACTCAGATGCCTTTTGAACTATCATACCACCACCATCAGCCTATCTAGTCTAAAACCCAAATGTGCAAGTCTATGTATATCTCTAGAAACTTCTTTATTACCTTCCTCAACATGAGCTAAACTCCCCATAGAGAACCTACTAAAGGCATCATCAACCGCATTTGCCTTAACAGGGTGGTAAAGCACATTCATGTCATAATCTTTCAAAAATTATAACCATATCCTATGACGAAAAGTCAAGTCTTTTCATAAAACACATACTAGAAAATATTATGGTCGATGAAGACATCAACATTGTATAATTAATGTCTCTATAACTTCATAGAGAATACAACAATAGCCAACTTAATATCATAAGTAGGGTAATTCTTCTCATGAACCTTGAGCTACCTGGAAGCATATGTTATACCTTTCCTATTCTACCTAAGAACATAACTAATACCAACTCATGATGCATTATTTACTAAAGATTTGTACCTCCGATAGTACCTAACTAAGCCTCAAAATCTTTTGATCTCTGATGGGGAGGTGGTTCTAGGTCAATTTGTGTCAGCATTAATTTAGAATCGACCTGGATACCCTTTCTAGAAATAACAAGGCCGAGGGAAGCTATAGATTTTAGCAAAAACTCACACTTAGAAAACTTGGCATACAACTGGCGGTGTAGATGGTCTGGAGCACAATCATTAAGTAATCGGCATAAATCTTCCTCATTCTTGGAATATGCTAATAGGTCGTCAATAAACACTACTATAAAGGAATCAAGATAAGGCTTGAACACTTTATTCATAATATCCATAAAAGAAGTTGGGGCATTGGTAAACCCAAATGATATGTCTATGAACTAAAAATGAGCATATCAAGTTTGAAAGGGATTCTTGAGAATATCACATTCCTTAACTTTGAAGTGATGGTAACTAGACCTTAGATCCATCTTCAAAAAGCAACTAGCACTCTGAAGTTGGTCAGAGAGATCATTGATTCTGGAAATATGATACTTATTCTTTATAGTGACCTTATTCAACTGAAGGTAGTTTATAAACATAAGAAAAGAACCATCATTCTTATGTTCGAACAACACAACAACTCCTGAGGTAAAACATTTGGCTTAATGAACCCATTGTATAAAAGATATGCTAGATGCTCAATAAGCTTTTTAAGATCAATTGGGATCATCCTATAAGGTGGAATAAATATCGGATACCAGGAAAAAGGTCTATCTGAAAATCAACCTACCAGTCTGGAGGAATACCATGAAGATTGTAACTAAACACTATCTGGAAACACAAGGACTGAATGCAATGCGGGATACTCGAATTTAGAGCCCTTAACTCTAAGAAATTATATAATCAAACATTATAAATCATCTTCCTTTCTTTGAGGTAGGAGATGATACAACCCTTAGAGCATGATAGCGCTGCCACACCACTCTACAACTAACTTTCCCGGAAACTAAAACTTAAGTATTCTAGTTTTGCAGTCAATCTATTCATAGAAATATTTCAACCAATACATGAAAAGGATGACATAAAAATTTACCATATTTATCTCCATCAAGTCTACTGAAGTGACTTTCCCAAACACTAAAACTACGAAAATTCGATACACCCCTTTAGAGACTATGTTATCACAAACTAAGGTAGAAATCAAAACTGACGCATAGAGATGAATAGGAATAACCCAAAACTTTATAACAACATAATGTATAACATTAGACAATGTAGATCTAGATCTAACATCACAAAACAACCAATAAAGAAAACTTTCAACATAACGATGACAACATCAGTGCACTTCTTTTGGTCCAGCTGGGTCCCTTGTGCATATAATTATTTATTGGTCTTACCACCGCTTGTACATGAAGTAGCACCCTATTTATTAGAACAGGTTAGACGATCTGCTAATGTTGAAGACTATTCTCTTCTCGAATTTTTTATTTCCCTTCCTTACCATTAGACAATCCTTCACTCTGTACCTGGTTGGCCGTAATAAAAAGATCCATCTTTCCAATAAAAACATTATATGGATGATTCTTCTCACATTGAGTGCAAGTGGGAAAATTCATGGTGTTAGTCGGAGAATTACCCTGATACTTAGCCTCAGAGGTCTTATTCTTCTGAAACTAGTAGCTTTTAAGAAGTGAGAGCTGGTATGCTAGATAAAGATGAAGCCAACACAAAATCTTTGTTGACAAGGGGGCCTACTTCCCCAATAAATTTCCTTTTTCTAAGTCTAACCAAATTGATTAAACCTTGCTTACTTGTTCAGCTTTACCCTTTCTCTGAGCTTTTTCTCCTCCAACTTTTGGGTATATGTCATAAGTCGGGAGATGTTCATGTCTCCATTCAGCATGGCTGTCTTACACTCATTCTTCACCAAATTATTTATACTAGAGCATATTTCTCATTCTATCCCTATGATCAACAACAATCTCAGTTACTTGTATAGTTTCGTGAAATTTAGGCTATATTCCTTCATAGACATGGAACCCTTCCTAAGGTTCATAAAATTCTCTACTCTAGATTCCCCTAACTCTTTAGGGAAGAATATATCTAGAAACGCAACAAAAAAAATTCCCAAGTAACCGTAGCAGCACCAACCCTCCTACAGTTTTTCCACTGAGTGTACTAGAGGTAAGTCATATCCTTGAGATGGTAGGATGCCAACTCCACTCTTTCTAACCCTCTGAATTTCATAACATCCAACATCTTGGTAACAAGTTGCTCCATATGACCAGGAGGTCACGGGTTCAATCCTTGGAAACAACCTCTGGCAAAAATGTAAGGTAAGGATGCAAACAATAAGCCCTTGTGGTCGAACCCTTCTCTAGACCCCGTGCATAGCAGGAGATTAGTGCATTGGGCTTCCCAACATCTTGGTAACTTCATCCAAGAAGTTCTGAGTATCCTCTTCAACCTTAGACCCAATATACTTGGATGGACTCATTCTAATAATGTCTTTGACAGTAGCAACAATAGTCTCCCTATCTTAGACAACAAAAGTGGTGACTTGTTGGTTGACTTGGCCAGTGACTTCCTGATCCAACAGCTAAATGGTATCCCAAAACTTAGTGGCAATTCCTTTCTCTAGTTGATAATTTAGAGAAGACTGGGCTGGTTCGTCTTCAAGGAGGCATGATTATTTGAAAGAATAGATGACTGATTAGAGGATGTTTGAGTTATACATTGTAGCATGAAGGAAGACATAAATGAAGTGAGACTTTTTCCTAAGAGTTTTGTTGATTCTCCATTATAATTGTGGCTACACACCCATAAAAGAGACTCTACTAAATGTGGTTTTAGAAATTTCATAGGACTCTTGAACCTTAAGATCTGATACCAAGTTTGTCATGCCTCAAGGTTACCCACTAATGTAATATGGTGCTCAAGACCCATAAATGAGCCCCAAGGAAGTCCTTGGCCCATAGACCTGGTCATAAACTAACACACAAGAGAAGCTTATAATGAAATAATAAGGAAAACTAGCAAGGATTTCATAATGAATTTTAGAAGTGAATATCAGTGGTCAACAACTGGATAAAATATAATGAAACTGACACATACTAGTATGTATGTATGAAACCTCTACTAGAACTAGGTTGAACTGCTGGGAAGAACCCCTAGTAACCTATAAAAAACATAAAACTAAAATACGACATAATTATAAATAGGAGAACAACTTCAGTCTCTGATGCTATGAGAACTCACTAAGTTGTCTGGAAATTGACTAGTACTAGCTATGTAGGTGAGTAGGGAGACATGTATCATCAATAACATAAAGGATATAGTCATAAAGAGCGGTTAGTACATATAATATACTAGTATAAGAGTGTGTCCATAAAATTATGATAAATACAATGTACAAATATAATAGTGTAAGGAATATAGGAAACATGTCATATATCTAAAAGTTTGTGCAATGACCCAAATGTTGTAATAAGTTGAAAAACACAAGTCTTATTTCATGTTTTGAACATATAACACAAATCATTATTTATTGTTCCAAAGAATCAATTTTATTTTTAACATTTTATGTTGTGTAGTGGGACTTTCTAATAATCGACATAAATCGTGTTATGAGCGACGTGGAGTCCAATGTCATAAACCTATACTAAAATAGGTCCAGTGACCTACACCTACACTGAAAAGGGTCTCCCAAACCTACCACAGCTTGGACTAATCATGTATTCTAAGCTAAGGACATAATCATAAATATGTGATGGCTACACAGTTTGTAGACTCAAGCATCACCCTCAACTAATAAGTAGAGTTCAGTCCTTTCAATGATATATAATCTTCCCAAATATTCATTATGCTTATAATTCATGATAATATACTATATGTACATATCTAGATGTATTGTCTAATACGGGTTATTAATGGATGACTGATGCCATGTCTAACCCTAAAGACGATGATAGTTTAGTCACAGCCCTATATTTTTTTTATATTTTTTGCATGCTTAATTTCATCAGTTCTTTTTATGTTCATGTAGTATGAGTAAATCAATTTCACAAGGTTTTCAACACTAGTTCATGAGTTTTCTTGTAATAAAGGCATAAATCCATTGGGACTATGATAATATGGTTGAACATGCTAGTTGAGTATGATTATGTAAAACATGTGTGAATAATTCTATAAGCATTAAATTCACAAGGTAATTGTACAATCAAAATCATAAAGATAGTTTTTATCATGATAATCAAATTGGGGTTTCGAATCTTAGAATTTAAAGCATGAAAAGCTCTTTGAAAATAGGAGACTTTTTGTCATGTGAGTGAAAGAAGCTCTCATTGAATACCCCTATACCTAATTTGGAGTGTATAATTAGGTAGAACTTGAAAAACTTGGAGAGCTTGAAGCCTAGGTGAAAAACCTGTTACGTATGTTCTTGAGAGAAACTGTTCTTTTTTCTTGTTTGTAATTCTTCTAAGTGTAAAATAGACTGGTATAAATAAGATTTTGACATTTATACTAGGGGTAAAATTGAGTTAAAATTATTTATAGTGGTTAATAATTCCATAGGAATTGTCTAAAATACCCATGGATTAAGAATATGATGACCTAAGAAAATACTTTCAGAACACCATGATCTATACCACAACTTATTGTGTGGAATGTCCATAGGATGAGTAGTGACCTAGGATTCTACTACAAAGTAAATATCATATCATGATTTGACACCAAGAGTCATGGTCCATTACCTCACGACTCATGAAATATCTCATGGCATAGGAGATCAAGTTACTAGAGAGTGATTGGGATCCCACAGGTTCATATCATAACTCTTTAATATGAATGACTCTGTGATGCTAAGGAACAAATTTCAGAAATTGAATAGTTTTCTTCACAGTTCTTGTGAATCAATAGAACAACTAGTGATATTGAATTCTCGTCGTGGTCCTAACTCATGGGGACTTGGGAAAACAACTTATGGTTCTTTATTTCTAAGATGAGATTTAGATTTCTAGGATAGTAAAAGAATTGGGTACTATATTTTTCTTACAACATCAAATTTGCACTAGAAAATTACTCTCTAGACCGCATCCAACAAAAGACGAATCAATACTTCTTGGAGTACGTATATCGCTGTAAAAAAGAGGCAGCCAGGGTTTGACCCTGTTTTTGACCCTCCCTAGACATTGTTGTATCCCTATGCGGTTTTTGCTTTTAGTTCTTTTTTGTAACTGCCCCAAGTTACTTAGGACTTGTTGGGACCGATAGTTTAGTTCCCTGGAAGTTCTGTGGTATTTACCTTGTCTTCCTTGTTTTGGAGTTTAACTTTAGAATAATGGAACTTGTGAGTAATTTTATAGAAAATTCACCCAAGATCGAATTTCGACCGTTCTATTAGCTCCAGAACGTGGACTTTAGTCTAGAGGGACTATTTATATGAATATTGAGGCTTTTGATTGCATGTTATTTTATTTAACGATATAAATATTAGATCTTATTTATTTTATATAATAATTACATCTTAGATTGAATAGAAATAAATTATATATTCTTAAGTCTTTGTAAGGCATTGTCGATAATTATTACATAGTTTCACGAATAATTTAGTCTCACATTTATTTATTTTATAAGAAATTATAAAGCTATTAATATTTTAGTAGAATAGTGCGTCAAGTTGTGTTAAATTTTTATTATTTCAACAGGTGAGTTTTATTAGAAATATTTTTCTATTAATTTGGTATATTTAAAAGGTTGTAGTCATTTTATAATTAGTCTATGTAATATCCGAATACTAGCTCTTATCCTCCATTTATAAATTATGTTGACATATATATACAGTTTATAAAGTGAGGTGTCTGGGAGATTAGAAGCAAGAAACAGACAAGGAGAGAAATAAAGCAAGAAAATAAAGAAACAGAGAAAAAAAGGAAATAAAGAAGAAGAAAAAAAGAACGAAGGAAGAAAAATGGAAATAAGGAGTTTTGCGTAACATTTTCCTTAAATACTTCAACACATTGTCTTTGGAATTTAATTTATCGACTTTCAGTAGGCTACAATTTATTTTATTTTTAGATTGGGTTGGTAATGTATATGTACTATAAATTTCTAGATATAGAATGGGTTTCTAGCGTGGTTACCCTATTTGTACTATTTCTACCAAGTTCTCTTATTATTTCTTGAGCTAGTGTTCTTATTATTGGGTACTGTACTGTGTTATCACCTTTTATATACATCTCTGAGACTCTAGCCCATAGTTGGATTGGGGAGATAACTTGGAGATTTGATCGTATTATCTATCCCCTGGTATTGCTGATGGCCTTAGGCCGGTCTAGACTTCTATATTTTATTCTATGTTATGAGCATGCATTAACCACTTTGTCTTAGTATAATCGGACTCTGTATTTTTATTGGTTAAACTATGATAACAAGTTGATTTTTTTAGACTAACACCTGAAATAGTTTCTTACCTATATGTATACTACCTAGACCACTCTGTGGTATGAAGCTGTTTTTTCTGTAATATAACTAGAATTAATCTAATAACTGAAAAATGAGTTTTACATTATACTTATACTTTTCATGACTGGTGGAAAGTATGGATATACTTTCTCACATTATAATTCCTATTTATCCTAAATTGTCATTGTTTTACTAGATATTCCTATGTGGTGGTACAATAGGTTTTTAGATGACATATTATATACGAGATGGGCTTGAGTTTTTGATACTCGACACTTATATGAGCTGGGATCATGTTTTGGTACTTGGTATTACTATCATAGTACTACTACTGATACGAGGATTATGCCTATGGGATGATTCCCTCCAAGGGCCTTATCGGCCTGGGTCGCTATGCATCCGGTGCTATGCGCATCCTTAGGGAAGGGTATACTGGGGATGTAATGGTATACATAGATGCTCCCGTGGTTCCTTCTTGCAAAGGGTATTTTCTGAGGATGGAGCTTGCGGTAATTATTTACTTTTCTTAGCATCTCTTTCCATTGGATTCTCCATGTTTATTTGTATCTTGTAGGTCTAAGGGTGCATCACACTAGATTTCTTTGTTATTTGTTTGTTCCTACCGGTGGTAAGGAAAATCAGGTAGGTTTTGGTTGTTTAGTTATCCTGTTTATTTTCCACTGGTAGTATGGTATGTCAGGCAGGGTATTACTTGTTATTTTCTGTTGTATATTACTGTTCCATATTTGCTTGCCTTTAGTGTAGTTGTTTTACCTTCTGTGCTCTGTTCCTTTTGTATTGTACTTCCATACTTTCTAGTTACTGAGCTAGAGCTCTAGGTGTATGTCGCGTATCCTTCATCTTTCTTGTACTAAGATGGTTCTTTTTTGACATTAGTTAGTTGCTCTTTGACAAATCTGCCAGTTGTGCTTATTTTAACCTTATGTTGCTGCTACTCTTGTGTTAGTGGCTTGTCTTTGATTGTATGCTTGCTTTTTAATTTATTGATACTTTACTTGCATCTGGTCAACCTATGATGCCTATCGGGTACTTTTCATTTGTACTCATACTATACTTTTGTATTTTGTTATGGTTAGATATCTGTACAAGTCATCAGAGAGGCCTTGATCCTTCAAGTTAGACTTGGATTTGTTCGAAGATTACAGTGATCACTTGACATTCTGGATGACCTCTTCTTCACTTACTATCGTGTTGTCCCTATTTTTGTTCGGGATAGGCTTGTTCTTAGTTATTTTGTCCTTTGGGTTGTACATTTATGATACTCTATATTTTTAGATGCTTTGCAACCATGATACCAAGTTTTTGAGTTGTCTGTGTCTATACCACTATCCTATATATATTATTATCTCTTTTTTCTCTTATTCTGTTCACCTATTTTCTTTGGTTCTTGTTGTTAATTGGGGTTTGGGCTTATCTATAGGAGGGGTTTTGTAGGCACCATCATGATCTGTTTTTTGGTTTATGATAGAGTGGTACCAGAGCCAAGGTTCACTGGTATTTTTGTCTACTGAAATAAGTGTATAGTAAGTAGAGTTCTACAGACCAGTACGTAGATGTGTCTAAGCTATACTTGAGAAGTTATAGTCTGTTTTTTAGGAAAAACCATCTCTTGATTCTTCTCGTGCATAGAATTCCTATTGGTTTTTAAAAGATTTATTTGGTTTCACTCTTTTGCAAATGGTCTACAGTACTACCACATGTGAAACAGGTGAGGCTCCTCTACCACCGTAGAGGGCTCCAGCTAGGGGCTGGGGTAGAGCCAGAGCTTAATTAGGAGGCTGAGCCGAAGTTGTACAACCAAATATTGTACTAGTAGATCTACCTCCTCTACAACTGCCTATGTGATCAAATGACTCTTTGAGAGAGACGTGGTAATATATGTGTATAATTTTTGGTACGGTGCCCACAGATGAGGCACAAACATCAGCATAGGAAGAAAAAAAGGTGCCCCAACTCCTCCAGTACAACCAGAGCTAGACCCAACACAGGTTCCAACAGTATAAGTCATTCCAGTAGTACAACCTATATAGGTTTAGCCAACCTTACCAGTGATGACTTTCGAGGATCGAAAGCTAATGAGACACTTCATTGGTACTATGCCACCGAACAAGTTTTTGAATGAGTATGGGAGATATTACAGACAATTGGATTGAGAGATACTTATGGAGTAGACTTTTTTCTTATTAGCTGGAAGGACCATCTAAGCAGTAGTGGTGGTTTACAAAGATTGTAAGCCAGTAAGATCACCTCCACTGACATGGGACCAGTTCAGAGAGGCCTTTATGGCCACTTATGTTCATCAGAGTGTTAGAAGTGTCTTAGAGCCAAGTTCATCATTTTACACCAGTGTTCCATGATAGTCCAAGAGTATGAGATTAGATTTACTGAGTTGTCCAAATATGGGGCTGCTTTGTTACCTATTGAGGATGAACGGGACTTCCTCTTTGAAACAAGGTTGAGATGACAACTCCATAAATATATGGAGTGGACTATTGATGATGGTTGACCGTATTTGGCTGCCGTAGACCATGCTACCACCATGGAGGGATACCATCGGGATAAGTAGACCAAACAAGTCGAGTCTAGCCAGCCAGTTCAGGTCACACTTCAACTGACTGGTCAGAGACAGTCTATCTAGAGTAGCCAGCCGCCCAGGGGATCATCTTTAGGGGTTCAAGGTCGTGGTGGACAGGGTGTTCCTTCAGTGGTACAGGTACAGGAAGGGCCCTTGAGGGTTGTTATGAATATGACGAGTTAGGCCACTAAGCTAGATATTTCCCTCAGTGCATATCCATTTAGCCAGCAGCCCTGGTAGCCGAACCATTATAGATAGTACTACCACTAGCTAGAAGTGATCAGCGAGAAACACAACGAGCACATGGTATAGGACAGAGGGGTAGAGGAGGAAACAAGTAGGGAAACGGTCATCTTCAGTTATAATCTATACCTGATAGAGCCTAGGCCGAGGCTTCTGATGTTATGGTTACATGTAGTTTATTTGTTTGTCTCCAGGCTACGTTGACATTATTTGACCCTGGCTTTATTTATTCTATGTATCTTTCTACTTTGCTTCTTTTTTGGGTATGACCTATGAGCCTTTATCTTTGTCTATGAGTATGGCTACTACCATGGGCGAGACCCTAGTGGTGGATCGTGTTTATAGATCTTTTGTCATGACTATGTGGGAGTTGTACACTTGGTTTGATCTTTTGGCACTTGATATGACTTATTTTGATGTGATACTGGGTAAGAATTAGTTGTCCCCCAATCATGAAATTTCATATTCTTATTTCAAGAATGTTACGTTATTTATGCCCAACATACCCCCATTGGTGTGGTAGGGTCCTATTAGCCATTCCCCAGTTCTAGTTATTTTTTAAATTCAGGATCATAGGATTATAGATAGGGGTTGTCTTGCTTACCTTGATTCTGTTCATTATGTAAATGCTGACTCCCTCCCTCCTTTTGTTTTTGACTTTATCAATGTATTTCCTTCGAATCTGCATGACCTTCCACCTGAGAGAGATATTGACTTTTCTATTGAGGTTGAGCCTAGCACTAGAACCATTTCTATCGCTCCATATAGTATGTCTCCAGCAGAGCTCTGGGAGCTCAATGTCCAGTTGTAGGAATGCTTTACAAGGGGTTTATTCATCCTAGTGTATCACTGTGGGGTGCTCCAGTATTATTTGTAAAGAAGAACGATGTGACTATGCTAATGTGTATTGATGGTAGGCAGTTGAATAAGTTTATGATTAACAATAAGTACCTTTATCCATGTATTGATGAGCTATTTGGTCTTTCAAGGTTCTTCATTTATTTGGAAGAATGACTTGACGTATTTGTATCATCAGTTAAGGTATGGATAAATGGCATTCCAAAACAACATTTTAGACTAGATATTGACACTTCAATTTCTAGGTTATGTTTTCAGCCTGACTAATACCCCAACAACTTTTATGGACTTTATGACTTGGGTTTTTAGGCCTTGTTTGGATTCTTCATCATTGTGTTCATAAATGATATATTGATATACTCATGGAGTTGAGAGGACCATGAGGATCATCTGAGGATAGTTCTTCTGACTTTGAGGACTGAGAAGCTTTATGCCAAGTTTTTGAAATGTGAGTTTTGGTTAATATTGGTTGTATTTTGGGTCATGTGGTGTTTGGAGCGGGTACTAGTGTTGACCTACAAAGGTTGCAATAGTTTTGATTGTCCTCAACCTACTAATCCTATAATGTCCGAAACATTATGGGTTTGGAAGGGTATTATAGATGGTTTGTGGAGGGTTTCTCTTTGATAACTGATACTTTGACCAAGTTGATTCGAAAGGATGTTCTGTTCCAGTGGACTGTAGAGTATGAGTCCAGTTTTATGAGACTCAAAAAGATACTCACTTTAACACTGATTCTAGCACTACTTGTGGAAGGTCAACCTTATATAGTTTATTTTGATGCTTCTGATATCGATTTGGGTTGTGTTGATGTAGCAGGCTCGATTCATTGCTTATCCTTCATATCACCTCCCTCTTATGACTTGGTGTTAGAGGCAGTAGTCTTTACACTTAAGATCTGGATTCATTATTTGTATGGAGTACACTATAAGATTTTGACTGACCACCGTAGCTTGTAGTATATCTTGACCTAAAGGAAGCTCAATTTGGAACAACAATGAAAGGTTGAGCTTCTTCAGTATTACGACATTAGTATTTTATACCAGTCGGAAAAGGAAAATGTTGTTGAGATACCTTGATCCGGAAGGAAATTAGCATGGGTAGTCTGGATTCCCTATTAGTTTTGGAGAGATCATTGGCATTAAACATCCAGTCCTTGGCTAACAGTTTATCCAAATTTGATATTTCAGATCCAGGTAGAGTTTTTGCTCACGTTGAGGATAGGACCACTCTTTTTTATTAGATTTGATAGCTTCAATATGAGAATCGAGCTCATATTCATGTTCTAGTGTTGGTTTTCAGGGTTGATTAATGTGGTTCTTCTATTGATTCTGATGGGGTTTAGTGGTTTAGTTATTGTATTTGTGTTTTGAAGGTTGGTTATCTGATTCTTACTATTCTTAGTAAGGCCTTTTGCTCCAGAAATCCCATTCATCTCGACATAGAAAAGATGTATAGAGACCTAAAGTAGCACTACTAGTGGCGACATATGAGGCGAGATGTCATAGATTTTATGTCTCGGTGTCCGAACTGTCAACATGTGAAGTTCGAGCACCAGAGAACGGGTGGCAGAGATGTATGAGAAGATCACCATGGATTTCATTTCTAGGATTCTCCATACTTCCAGGGGCCATGGTTTTATATGGTTCATTGTGGTTCGACTGACCAAGTCTACCCACTTCCTTCCTATTTATCTTCTTGAAGTGCTAAGAGATTGCCTATTATGTATGTTCAACAGGTTATTCGATTGCATGGGATGTCTGTGCCAATTATATTAGATCGGAGCACTCAATTTACCTCTCATTTTTTGAGGACCATGTAGTGGGAGAAAGGTACAAAGAAGCCCTTATAACAACTTTTTATTCGCAAACTGATGTTCAATCCGAATGGACTATTCAGGTGCTTTTGGACATGTTTTGTGCCTGTTTTTTTTTTAATTTTATTGG
This sequence comes from Withania somnifera, assembly GCA_039654485.1. NCBI lineage: Eukaryota > Viridiplantae > Streptophyta > Magnoliopsida > Solanales > Solanaceae > Withania > Withania somnifera. The sequence goes on from JBDJHY010177462.1 coordinate 20,613, forward strand.
TAGTTGGGATTAACATTTGTCCATTTATGGTTTTTGTATAATAACAGCTACCATTCCAGCATTTGAATGGTACCTTTTGAGGCTCTATATGGTAGGAATATCAGATCACCAATTAGTTGGTTTAGCAGTGTTGAGATCTTTCCTCAGACTTCAGATTTCCTCTGTGATGCTGTAGAGAGGGTTATAGTTATACATGATCGACTTCGGATAGCATAGAGTAGAAAAAGTTCTATGTGGATTGTAGGCTTTATCTCTTAGAATCAGCGGCATAGACATGTATTTCTACGTGTGTCGCCCATGAAGTGTGTTGTGAGGTTTGTTCATAAGGGAAATCTTAGCCGCTGATTTATAAGGCCTTATAATTTTATTGTTACCATTGGTGCTTTAACTTACAGATTGGCCTTAGTTCTTGAGCTATATATTTTTCATTCATATTTTAGGTATCGAATCTTTAATGATATATTACAGAACCTTCCTATGTGATTCACCATGACGCAGTACAGTTGGATGACCACCTGACTTATGTTGAGAAACCCGAGGCTATAATAGACAGAGATGTGAGATAGCTCAGGTCCAGACTGATTCTAGTTGTGAAGGTTCATTGAGCTCATTGCCCCGTCGAGGAGGCCACCTGGGCTAAAAAGAGAGATATGTGGTCCTAGTATCCTCGCTTATTCAAGCCTTCAAGTATTACTCCTTTCTTGACTTTTGAGGACGAAAATCCTTTTGTGGTAGAAGTTGTGATGACCCTCCCGGACATTACAGTGTCTCTACATAGGTTCTGGGTTTAGTGTTTTTTCATAGCTTCCCCAAGTCACTTATGACTTGCTGGGACTGATAATTTAGTTCCTTGGAAGAGTTACGCTGTGTTTACCTTGAGTTCCTTGTTTTGGAGTTTAACTTTAGAATAACGTAACTCATGAATGATTTCATTGTAAATGCGCTCGGAATTGAATTCCTATTGTTCTGTTAGCTCCGAAAAGCGGAGTTTAGCCTAGAGGGACTGTTCATTCGAATCCCTAGGCTTTCGGTTGAGTGTTATTTTGTTTAATGATAATAAAATTATATTGTGTCTATTTTAAATAATAATTATGTCTTAGCTTTAATATAAATAAAATATAAACATTTAGTTAGTCCTAAGGAATTATTGATAATTATGACTTAGTTTGTCGAATAATTTAGTCCCACATTTATTTATTTTATCAGAAATTATAAAGCTATTAATATTTAAATGAAAATATAAAGTCTAATTATATTAAAATTTTTATTATTTTA
>JBDJHY010177470.1:0-12174 GCA_039654485.1 Withania somnifera
TGCCGACTTAACCACCATACCAAAATTGGATCACAGTCGATTGGGAGGCCAGGTAAATCAGCAAGAAATACATCCACGAACTCACCAACTACAGTCATAGACTCAGGGTAGGGAGAATCAACAGTAACATCTCTAACATGGTCCAATTAAGAATGACAACCTCAGGTAATACGGGACTTTCAATAAGAAATAATCTAAACTAAGAAGAGGAAAGTGGGACCGCACCACACAACTGGGGGTACACCAGGCATGGACAAGGCCATAGTCTTGGTATAATAATCTAGGACCGTATGATAAGGGGATAACCATTTCATACCTAAAATTATATAAAAATCCAACATATCTAACCTAATAAAATTTACTCGAGTGTCATAACCTTGACTAGTTTCCTAGATACGTCTTATATACCTGATATACAACTAGGGCCGCGCCCAAAGGGGTAGATACACTTAAGGGAACAGATAAAAAATCACCAGAAACACCGAACTGCATGGAAAAATTAACATATACATAAGATAATATAGTTCTAAGATTAAATAAATTCAAGGATGAGTACCCACAAACAAGTAACATTCGGTGACAACAACATTTGAGGCCTTAGTCTTGACCCTTTTCAAAATAGCATAGAGCTGATAAAGGCCCCCACCCTGCTATGTCTCACCAACACTACCTCTCACTCCCCCACTCCAACCTCCTCCTCTTGCTTTGCGAGCAGTATGTTATCAACCTCTAGGCAGTGGCACTGCCTGCTGTGGCTGGGTAGGCAAGGCTATGGTCTGAGTATCCTTTCATTGAGTGAAATCTATAGCAAATTCCCCCTATAGCCACAATTAAATAACACCTATCCATAACAATCTTTGGAAACCCTAGGGAAGTCTATGGTATAATGACCTACCCTTCGCCTCTAAACAACCACCCCGTCTCTAATCTGCTTGCGAGGAGACTTAATATGGCCTCGTGAACCTAAAATTGGCCCCTTGACAGGATGGCTCTCAATCCTCTATTGGAAGTTGGTAACGAAGCTTGGTACTGACAGTTGGCCTGACATCCCTTACCAAAATCTCTGCTTCCGGACCTAGACCCCAAATAACTACCGTAGTGGCACTGTTTCTTCTCGCTGCCCCTTAGTCTTGGCAAGCTAAAATCTCTATTCTGTAGGCATGGTGAATAATATATAGGAAGGACCTTCAAAATACCAACATCCATTCAACCTAACCTCGCACAATACCAACCCATAAGTAAAGCGGTGAATTTGCTCCTCCTCGATAGGAAACAACTCACCAGTATGTTTAAAAAGCTTAGTAAGTTGAGCCTCATACTCAGAAACTATCGTAGTACCCTAGAGTAAGCCCAAAAACTAAGCCATAATGCCTCTCATATGCTCTTGGGCACATACCTGGCCATGAAAGCCTCTGAAGTTGTGCCAGAGTTAGTAGGTCTGAACTTGGTGGCCTGTGATCTCTAAATACTCTTCTAATGACTAGCGACACCCTCAAGAAAGTAAGAAGTAAAGTCGGCTCCATGTGTCTCCAACAACTTCGAATTCCTCAGAGGCTTCTCATAGACTATGATTAACTCATGGGGATCCTTCCTTTACACTTCAGAGAACCTAGCGGGGTCTAACATCTTTCGCACCTTAAAAAAGTGTATAATAGATACCGATACTAATGTAGAGGTAGTAGTAGTCTGGGATGGAATGATCGGTGCTACAGGAGGTGCTACTGAGGTTGTGGATACTGGGAGAGGCAGTGCACCCTGTTCATCTCCCTAAGCATACGACTGTGGCCTATCCATTGATGCCCATCGAGTATCTGCAACATTTATCGTCACAAGTCTCTAAATGCAATAGGCGGTGGCTGTACGAAATATGGTAGGGTGCAAGAGCTGCATGCGGATGTGTAGTGGATGGAGTAATAAAAATTGGTGGATCATCCCCCACTACTCCCTCCTAATCTATTGAGGGAGGGTATCGATCTACGGATGAATATTGGTTGTGCGCTATTTATGAAAGAGGTGAAGACAAAGTGAGTTTTTAAAAAATGGTATGAATACCAATGCACGAAAAGAATCAAAAGATGAAAGCTTTTAAAAGGTACACCATATCCTCCTGAAGATAGGATACGGATATCAACACACCGATCTGAAGGACTCCACTTAGTACTTGCTCCAATGGAAAAGAGATCGGTGACCTGGATCTTATAACACTCTATCATAACCCAAATATCAGGTCATGATGGCGTCTACAACCCTCCCATAGACAAGACTATCCCTACAACCCGGAGCTACATGTAGTGGGACATAACTTCTCATGGACGACAACTAGGATCAAAATAACTAAAATAGCTAACAACAGAAGGCAGAATAAATATATAAAACCCAGCCCAAAACTTGGTGTCAATGGCATACGGAGATAAAAATCAAAGTATCTAAAAGAGAAATATATACAAGAGTAAGCTCTTATAAAGTACTACTATACAAGTCCTTCCATGAAACAAAATAGAGAAGGTTGTAGCAGCTAAAAGCCACGATTAGCTCGAATGCCAAATCTAACAGTTGTCTCCGCAGGATCGCAATCTACCTCACACAATCACGTCGTCTCCAATGACCCGTAACAGTATCTGCACCACAAAATTGTACAAAAGTGTAGTATGAGTACAAAATATATAAGTACCTAGTAGGCATCATAGGCCAATAGTGTTAAAGTATAGTATAAGTAACGTAACAACGAGGAAAGTAAAATAGGATAGTAAGAATAGGTAAGTAGAATAAACCTTACTATGCAACAATAATGAGTAACAGGTACAAATGCTAACTACTAATAAGAAAAGGATAATTATGGAGTCATAGGATGGATTTGATTGGCAGGTTAATAGAAAGAAGAAGGGGATTCATTAGCTTATTTTTTAGTATGAATTTATGAATGTCCCCCTCCCCCCCGAACCACCCAGATCCCACGAGCGAATTAAAAGTTGGATCTACATTGGATCTTGCCTAAATCTCCCTATATCTAAGAAAATAAGCCTATGCATGATTGTTGCACAGAAATACCTAACTATCACATAGCAATGAGAAACAAACCAAGGAAAGCATACCTGAGCTCTAGCTAAGTATACTAGTACCGAAACAGTAGTAGAAGGTAAAAAAACTAATAAATCATAAATATAAATGAAGTGAAGGACTAATATAACCCAAATTTCCTCCATAAGATCACTGGGGTACAAATAGAAACAACCATACAAAACCTACTCGACGCCCCATCCTTTCGGTTGGCACAACCAATACAAGCAATAAACCCCCATGACTTCCCTCTTAATCCCGTCAAGTACAACCAATGCATATAGAATAAATGAAAGGGGGTGAGAGACAGTAAACCAAGAAATAACATCTACTAACCGAGAGGCCACGCCTCAGATCCATAGTAGGGATAGTACCTCACAATCAATAGTGGGGGACGCACCCTACGAGGTCCGTACCACATAATTAATAGTGGGGGATGCACCCCATGAGGTATGTACCTCATAATAAATAGTGGGGGCTGTATCCCAGGAGGTCCACGCCTTAATATCAATTGTGGAGGCTGCGCCCCGGAGGCTTGCACCTCAATATCAATAGTGAGGGATGCACCTAGGAGGTCTGCTCCTTAATATCAATAGTGGGAGGTTGCGCCCTAGAGGCCCTCACCTCAATATCAATAGTGGGGAACACTCCCCTCAGGGGTCAAGATAGAACCCCACCACATTCAAAGTGTTATGCTGATTATATTATGAAAATAGTGCCATACCACCAGGTGGCTATGGCATATGTATACATATAACTAAGGATACCCATTTGAATTGTTGAGCTATTAAATCATTCCAGTTTTAGTTAAAGTCGATAACACTTCTTTTACCATAGCCTGGGCCGCGCCCATTCTTATCCTACCAGAATTTAATATCTAAAATACATGAATGCAACATAACAATAATAAAGAAACATATAACATATTAGATCAAACATAGGCCACCAACTAAGAACTCATCTCCCTCACCAAGTCTCGTTATGGTCGAACACAATCACTAGGGTCCAAGGGCACCCGTGGCAAGGCTCGAGTTAGATAGAGAAAATGAGGGCCATGTCAAGAATCGGTTTGCTAAAACCATGCCAAATATATAGTTGATTTGATTGCTCTAGCCAAAAAGAATCCTTAGGACTTCCACACATAATCCAAAACACTCTACATCCCTACACATGACCCTCGAAAGTGGATAAATTGGTGAAAATCAATAAAGTTGGGCTTACAACTTAATAAACATCTCACGCAACCAGCCGCACCACACAAGTCTTCTATAATAGACCATTCTAAATAAAGGTAATTTAGACTACCTAGGCATCGACGAAAATCCCCGAAGTTCGTAACACTGGCCTAAAGCTTCGAACAAGCGCGAGTCTGCTTGAAACTATCAATTTACGTATCTAGGGGTCAAATTATGAAAAATGACACCCATATTTTAAAATGCAATATGGCTTGTAAAATGGGTCTAAAATAGTCTTGTGGATTCCGCTGCTGGAAAAAACAATCTAACAATCTCGATATTAAAGTCTTATCTCAAGGAACTGGTGGTTTGAAAGTTAGTTCAATTGAATCATCGGAAGGTCCTCAATTGGCCAAGAAATGTTTTGTAAAAGTAAAAAAATATTTTAAGATCCCTAAATCGAGAATTAAGCATGCAACACACCTAGAAAAACAAAGGACAACACTCACAATATCACAATTAAGCTCAGCTAATAATTTCCCCAACTGGAAACATGAGATGCACTCCAAATTTTTCAAGAAATACAAAACCACCATAGAAGCCATACCAAGGTCTAGGATGAAAAGAAATGATGGGAACTTACCTAAAACGAGGAGGATGGTTAGAAACCTTACACACCAAGTCCCTACACCCAATCCTAAAGCTAATGGTGAAATTTGTGAATTTGGAAATAAGATTTGTGTTTTGGAACGAAGAAAAGACTGAAATTTTGAGGATTGAAAGTTATATACCTGGTCACAGTATAGTGAAATCACATCGATCCTGCATAATCGCACCTAAAGTGATATGGGACGTGATTCAAGGGATATTGATCCGTATCGTTAACCAAAATATGAAAACAAAAGTTATGTCAATTCTTTGAATTCGTGAGAAATCGAAGCATCCAAAATTATCAGCCAACAAATCAAAACTATTGATACACCCATAATAGCGATGACTTAATGATCAATTAATGTAACCAAGTTTGAAACATATTAGAAGATACACACACTCCTAATTGCTCTAGAAAACAATAGACAATCGATACAACACAATTCCTATTAGCTATGAGTATCTACCTATATTGAAAGCCTCCCACTAATACTAAAACTACAAGCGTAGAAGCTTTAAGCCAAAGGCTTTACAAGAGAGATATTCTTAAATGATCCAAAAATGTCCCTTGTCAATTTGAAAAGACAAGCTATTTATAGAGTATAAGTTTTCATTATTACACTTGGTCCTAAAAGTAACCCATAATGTCAAATTAGCCCCCATACTTCTCTTTAAATTAAGCTCCAATTGTCTTCAAAGCTTCCCAAGATATTCTCCACATTTGGATTTGCCTCCTTTGGCTTTCGATTATGTACTTTAAGGCTCCATTTGGTGCATCTATAGAATCCATATCTTGGGTAATCGCGGCTAGACCATGAAATATAGGTCTAGCACGATTGGTGCTTTTTTGGGCGTTATCATCCTCCCTTCTTGAAAAGGATTCCTTGAATCCAAAAGATGACCTACAAGGTAAAGGACAACATACAACCAAACTTTCCTTATAAAATGAGGGTTATAACAAGGGTTATCACAAATAATACCTAACCCAAGCAACTTCAAGCATGTACTCTTAATCCACCAAAGAGAAGTACCAAAGTAATGAATAAAATGAAAACAATTAAATGTTAGCCAAACCATTTTTAGATAAAGGGATAAAATCCCCAAGGCCTATCATAAGACAATTTACCAATGTATACCCCAAAGAGGGAAGTTCCTCTCCAAGAAAAAAAATATTTCTCATAATGGATGCCAATTCTAATTGGTAAAAGAACCATTCTATTGGAGCTTGCACATCATGCACGAACACAAATGTACCTCTATGGACCAAGTGCCAACTAGGGATCTAATTAAGAGTCAAGAGGTAACTCACGTAATAAGAAAGTATGCCATCATAAGTAATAAACATAATGAATGGGATAATAACTTGCGGGCACTCTATCAAAAACTTAATACTTCTATGGAAAGACTGAACATATGCATGCAAAGAATTGTATGCCAAGAAGTAATACTCATGTCTAAGAAGTGTACCATTTCAAGGTTCATCAAATGGAATGTAGTAACACCTTGTGGATGCAAACCAATAGTTAAATCAAATAATGCAAAAAAGGGATACCAGGGTCAAACAAGAAATAGTACCACCAAATTGGTGCATTCATGTTTCTCAAACTTACCAAAATCAGGACTCCATGGAAAGACAAATCATATGCATGAAGAAACTAAAATTCCACAAGGTAGAAAGAGAAATCAACAAGTATTCCAACACAAGGGATAGAAATCATGACTGCCATCATGCCCTGTAGGAAAATATCTAACAACCTTCATTTACATACAATAAGGATATAACATTAACCACTATATCATCGTATTCAAGAATGTAGTAAAATTCATGAGAAACTCACATGCATAGCCACAAAGTAACTCTTTCAAGCTACTAAGTTTGATCAAACTAAACATTTCACATGAGCACATAATGAGTAGTTTTTAGCATTTGGCATTTTTTCTCTTCTACCAAATTTCTTTAAAATAAAATCAAACAAGTGATACTTTATAGTAGGAATAGTAAGATACTTACATGCACTTGAAACAAGAAAAACCATAGCACCCACCCAAGAAGTTGGTCTCCTCTATTCACGACATCAAGCAAGTACTCATGAGCCCATGCAATCAACTCAACTTTTCTAGTCACCGAAGTGTGACAATAAATGATACACAAGAAGTAAGCTACAAGAATGGCCCATGGACTTCCATCTTAATCTAAAATATTGGGATACACAAGTTAGATCCAATAGCAAGAAAGCTCATCAACATCATGCAACATAAAATTCTTAAAGGCATCAACAAAAAAGGGATGGAGAGAAGATTCAATCACACGAAATACACCATCCATATGAATATTTCATAGTGCCTTCAGGGAAAACAAAAAGTAGGATTTAGAAACATACCTCTAGTAGGATACCGAGTGTTGGTCCCTTGAATTTCCATGCATTGCTCACACCCTTCTTCCTTCTTTATCATCAATTTTGACCTTGATTTTTGTCCCACCTCTTCTTTCTCAGTAGCTACCATGATATGTGACTCCTCTAATGAGATCGCAGGGTAATCAGTGTTACCCTTATATATCACGCACTTACAGACCCATGTGAGTTGGTTATTATTACTTCCTTGGGTTGAGCTTTGTTCACTTTTCTTAATTTGAGGCTCCTTATATAGGGATCCCATTTGACGTTCCATTCCATGTCAGAGAAGAATCTCATGGGTTTCACCTTTTAGACTCAACTCTTCACAACCTTGTAAAAGAGAAAGATTGGAACTAGGAAAGGTACTAGTTCCTTGGTTAGTCTCAATAAAGGGATCCCTAGGGTTATTGGCCCCCTCCTCTATCATCAACTTATGATTATGATCCATGGTTCGACTCCTTCACATAAGGAGTAACTATTATTATTCCTTATACTTTTCTTCCTTTTGAAGTCTTTTCATGACCTCAAAATCTCTTTTCACTTGAAAGGGTGACAAGGATGTAAGAATACGCTTCCGGGCTTCAAAAACAAAAGAGTACTTAGTTGAATCTACGCTATCTATAGCACCCTTCTCTACTATCCATGGATTTCAAAGCACTACATGACAAGATTACATTAGTATCCACAACCGTTGTTGACAAAGACACCATCGGAGCTTATTCGGATTGGGTGAGGTAGAGCAGTGAGTTTCAACCCCTCTACCAACAGTAACTAACAAAATTCATAATACTCCAATCATAAATTACCAAGGAACATACCTTGTCCAATATCTAGCATCTTGCATGGAATAAGTTCATGTTGGAGTCAAACTCCTCTTGATAGAGGTCTTTCATAATATTTCTTAATTTACAAGAAGGATTCATGTCAACCTATAGTTTCCCCAGTTCTTCAGTTGAGGCTTCATCAACATGCTCACCCTTAGGCTCTTAAACTTCTCTTTTATAAATAATGATAACACAAGGTTCATCATGTAAGGTCACCTTTGACCACTTGCGAGGATATTCTTTTCCCTTGTGTCTACCACCATTACTTGCATAGCATTGAATATTATATGGACTATGAAAATGAGGTATGTCAAGATTACCTCTAACTCTATTTTACACATAATGGATTTTATACCCTTCGGACCTCTAAACTCATCCCTTCCCATGTTATACTCATCACCAACATCATCAAAGATAAGATTGTGGCATGGGTTTTCATGAAAAGTTTGGGACAAATACAGGCTTGGTGGTCGATAGGGTACATGTAGAGATTAATGTAATATTCTTTATGGAGTTTCATGGTTCAAGAATTAGGTTACCACGAAGGAGTGAAACCTTTGTAGTGGGAGGCTTCGTTGTGTTGAACATAGGGAGTGAACTTGATTCACTTGGATGAATGGTCATGTATTTGGAAGGTGGGTTTTAGGTAGGCTTGGGGTTGTTTGTAAGTATAAAAAGAATAAGTTCTCCTCATATTACATCCCTTTCTTATCTCCATCCCACCCATGCCTGTAGGCATCGAGAATGATCTCCTTATACCTCCCAACCCTCTCCTAGATCCCATATACCCTTTTCTTATAGGTATCACCGATACCTCTTTGGTTTGAAACAAGAAGTAGCACAAGATGAGGAAGAATAACTACTCTCTCTACTCCTCATGTCACCCCTATATTCCTATAAGGTCGTGGGAGACCCTTGAAAGAATGCATTGCACCTCACGTTGTCCTCAAAACTATGTAGTGAAGTGTGAGGATTTTCCTCTTCACTACCATATCATAACCATGCTCTTCTACCCCATAGTCATCTCTATAAAAGCTATGAAACTCCTCAATTTCACCTTTACTCTCAGAGTAGTAGACCACTTCATCATGTTGATACAAGGAATAAGGATCAACATAGTGTTGGGGACTTCACCATAAAACTCATAAACTTCATATTCATTCTTATAAGGACTATCATAGCCCTCATAGTCATCACTTCTAAGTTCATGAGTTAGTCCATGACAACTATCTAAGCCCCACATTGTTCACCATCATACTCATAGGATTAATCTTCATGAGAGTAAGCACCATCATGGATCTCATGTGTGTAAGAACCATCATAGTATTCACATGATTCACTATCCGTCCCATGAGCATCATCATCGTATCCATAGCTTCCATTTTCACATTTACACTCACTCATGGAGTCAACATCTTACTGAAGCTATAGATAACATTTTTCTTGTATTCCTTTTGTGAGCACCTACAAAATGAGAAAACGAGTTAGTAGAAAAAATTCTTTATATCACTCTTTGCAGTACACTCACCTTACCTCTCTAGGTGTGTCTTGAAATTGCTTCTAAAGTATTGTCAAGGTTGCCGGTATTGTGGTAGAGTGATTCTTATTGACATAAAAATAAACTAAAGGAATACCGTATTTGAATCAATAAAGTTCAAAAAAGCTGAAAACAACAAATGCTTGAAAAAATTAGTACGAAAGAAGTGAATTCAATATGAACTAATACTCAATTAGTATGAATGAGTACTAACCGATTACTATTTGAGAAGATATATAAGTCAAAAGAGGAAACCTGATTCCAAGGTTGGACTTACCTTTCAACACTTAGTGCATTCAGATGTGAAGAAAATGAATCTAAACATTAGGAAGTTGAATTGAGCTAAAGGAGGAGATTACCACAAGGTTTTATACACTTTTGGAACAATTTTTATTAAACTTGAATGCTGTGGGTGAGAGCTCACCGCCGTCCAAGAGTGTTATCCAGTGAGCAACAAGGAAAACTCAACCTTTTACCACCTTCTAATGATGGTGACCGCCAAATAGGATGGTGGATCACTGTCCAGTGATGGCTAGCTGCCATCTTGGACAGATCACTTAGGACGTGCACGAAAATTCCTCCTTCTTTGTCATTACTTTTGTACCCTTGTGTCTTTTTATTTACCTCTAATTTAGACCGAACCTAAACACCTTTTCCACTTAGATTTCAACTTATTTTGGATCAAAACACCAAAATTTGATGAACTTCAATCAACAACACATGAATTTCAACCAGGAACACCAAGAATACTAAAATTTTGAAATCACTCAAATCAATTTAGATTTGGATGAAGATTGAAACCTAGGTCCCTAATAACTTGGATAACACAATTGTGAAATTCCAAACACAAAATCTCAAATTTGGCCTAAGGAGGATGGACCAAACATACTGGATCTTTATCTTTTTTACATGAATGGATCAAGAACTCACATGAATAAGTTAAACTTCAAAACTTCGACCACCTTCAAATTAACTCGAATTTACACCAAAATTCAAATTACAATTCCTTTCACCTTATAGAATAAACCCCAATAAGTTTCAACACTCAATTTCTACTCGAAATCAAACCTACTTAATTGCCTCCTTTAAATTTGAAGAACACCCATGAGTAGTCATCTTCAAAAACTTGAACCTCTTCCAAATTAACTCCAAACTTCACCAAATTTGATTCACAAGCTCCTTGAGCTATAAGAAACTCTTCTAGAAACTTTTGGAACCTATAAAACAACAAAATCAATATGAATTTAGGTATGAAATTCAAACATAAGGATAAACATAAGATGAAAACCCAAAATTGAACCCCATCCAACTCAACTCCAAATCCCTTCAAATTCGAACCCCAAACATCTCTTGCTATGGGTAACAATCCTCACAACTTTTGGAGCCCAAATTCAATAAATCGAGCCACAAAATGAAGACAAAAAATCTAGAAAATGAAGAACAATGAAAAAACAATAAACCAAAATCTACAACTTACTCAAATCAATTCCAATTTTGACAAAATTTGAGATTTGAGTTCCTTATAGTATGGAAAAAACTTCCAAATAATTTTTATCAATTCAATCACCTGCAAATTCAAATTTTCAAGCTTCAATGGTCTTTAATGTTGAAATTACAAACAACCCAAAATCGAACCAAATTGAAGATCTATGCCCAAATTACCAGGAGAATGATTCTTAGTAATCAAATCAACTAATTTAACTCAAAATCGACTGGATCAAAAAAAATTTAATTCTTGGATTCTGACTTTTTTGTATGTGAATTTTCAATTTACAACCTAGGATTGTAATTTATAAAAAAAATTATGAGTTTACGCTCTGATACAAAATGATATGGCCTGCAAACTGAGGGATATTGATTCATATCATTGAATGAAAATACGGAGTCAAAATATAATGTGAAATTGTTTGAATTTGTGAGAAATCAAAAAATTCGAAATAATCAACCAACAAATCAAAATGATTGATACACCCAAAATAGAGACAACTCAATGATCAATTAACGTAACTAATTTTTAAATAAATTAAAAGATATACCCACTCCTAATCACTCTTGATAAATAATAGACAATTGATACACTATGACGTCTATTAGCTATGACTATTAACCTACATTGGGAATCCTCCCGCTAACACTAACTAAAAGCTTAAAAGTTATTAAGACAATGGATTTACAAGAGAAATATTCTCAATTCATCAAAGTCTACCTATTAATTTGAAATGAAACCAATTTATAGAGTCTAATTTTGCATTATTATACTTTGGCCCAAAATTGATCCATAATGTCAAATTGGTCCCAACACTTTTGGGACATTTCAATTTAAAATCCAATTATTTTCCAAGCTTCACAAGCTATCTCCACATCCATTTTTGCCTCCTTTAGCTCTTGATTATGTACTTTAACTCTCCATTTTAGTGCGTCTATAGGATCCATAGCGGGGTAATTGTAGCTAGACCATGAAGTATAGGCCTAGCACGATTGGTGCTTCCTTAGTGTTATCATGGATATTGATCCTTATCATTGAATGAAAAAGT
>JBDJHY010177481.1:0-12174 GCA_039654485.1 Withania somnifera
GGGGCCATTTCTCTCAAACAACCTCAGATGTTGATTTTATCAATTCAGTTGAGTTTGAAATGTATATTTCACATAAAATACATATTTGGTTTGTCAAATTTGGATTTCGTTTCATTTTTGAAGCCCCGGTTGAAATTCAGCTAGATTGTTGTCAAAACCCGCAACTGGTGCAGATGAACTCACTTATCACGATTGTGCTGGGCCATCCACGATTGCGATGTGCAAAAGATCTCTTCTACATGATCAAGACTCTTTTGACGCGATCATTGTGCCTGTTTCAAAAATTACTCTACGCGATCGCATAAATTCCTCACATGATCGCAATGACCTATTAAATTACCTTGCACGATCGTGGTCACTGGGACACAATCATGGTCACTTAAGGAACTGGTAGTATATAAATCCCTGCATGACCTCAACTTATTATTTTAGCAATAAAATTGTGTTTCCTTCAGTTTCAGAGTGAAATTCTTCTCTCAAATATCATTCTAAGGTTTAGAAAAATCCCCTCATCATTACTCTTCGATTCCTTCGCGTTTTGGGTAACTTTTTCTTTGTTTATATTCTTAAAATTCTTGATTTCCTCCATTAATGGCCCCAATTGATAAAGTTGATAAAATCAGTCCATAATCCTTATATAATTGTGTAATTCTTTGTTTTTGTAGTATCTTTTGCTTCTAATATCATTAATACTTTGAAATTCAGACCTTTAATCCATAAAAGTTGCATTTTTGACCCCGTTATAGTAAAATTTGTCCGGGATATTTTGGAACCCTTCCCGCACTCAAATTGTTCTTAATTCTAAAGAATGGGTTCCTAGTAACATTGGGAACCCCGTGGAGAAGTTTATTTTCAGTTCTAACGAGGGGCCCCCACAGGTCTGATTTAGGCCCGATTTTAGGCCCAGTACAAAACTTAGTATAATTTATACTGTTAGACTCGTATTAATATATAAAATACTTTTACAAAATTTTTATATCATATGGAGATTGTTTGATATCAGTCAGAGTACTATTCGTGAACTTGCAGCGCTTTATCGTCGAACAATGAGTAGGCTCCGTGGGGCTATCTTTGGTCATATAACTTTAATAATTGTAGTAAATAGCATCTGTGGGTTGGTTCGCTAGGTGGCTAGAGTGATCCTGTACCGTTCTTTCATCTGTCCCGTGTTGATATATATTTTTGGCATCTGATTTATATGGTGTTTGGCTAGAGATACCTGTGCAGGGCATAGGAAATTGTGATTATATGATCATATGTGTATATATCCTTGTTGATGTGTTATGTATTCATGATAAGAGATATTGGGCCTATAGCTCTGATGAGAGTGCATTGGGGCTAGGTCAGTCTCACCACCTGAGTATTGAGCCATGATGGCTAGAGGATGGTTTTGGTAATAAAGATGGATAATGACATAAATCGATAAATGTCAATATTCTAATAGTAATCTAAGTAATAACCTTTTTACTGTTTTAGACTGGACGTTGTATCGAGCACCCGATAATACTATTTCAAGCTTTACATCTTAGCACCGAGAAATATCATTTTACTAATAAATATTAGGACTTGAGCCCGACTCCATTCAATATAGAGTACATCCGCTGGCACTTGAGTCCATTGTCGTACGGCAATAAGGACAGCTTTTTTGACACTTATCACATTTGACGGTTATAGAGACATTGATGATATAGTTCCCTTGAGGATATTGGTGATATAGTATATTGAGGCGGTGGATGCCCTGACTTGCCAAGTATGGTTTGATGAGACTATTGATATTAGGCACGAGATGTAAGACTATTGAGACCCTTGAGGCTCTGAGATTCTTGAGTGAGGTTATGATTACATTAAAGATCGTACGTAGAGACATACCTCTATGGACCTTTCCTCCGGGCTTTCAAGAGACACGGAGGGGAGTATAGGTCGGAGGAGTGATATACCGAGAATATTTAGGTTAGCCTTCCATGGGTTCTGCCTACTGTACCGGAGGAGAAGCTTACGTAGGACTGGTTACTTCATGATGTGTATTTACTTTTCTGCACTTGTTTTCTTTAGTATACCCTAGTAGTATGTGGATGCCTACAGGTGAGCGTGTTTCTGTGTACAATGAGCTTCTATCTAGGGGACTTGACAACATTGATATGTATTATTTTATTATTAATATTACTACTTATTTTTTATTATTGGTTAATTGATACTTCATGATATGTGGGATTTTATGCCTTATACTATTAGTTATTCATTCACCTTTTACTTGAGGTTACCGGTATACCATCCATATTCTCTTCCTATATTTTTTTCACTCCTTTTTATTGTATTCTTATTCACATATACTATTGCATAGATTCCGGGTTCAATTCCTTCATTGCCTAATATCCTATTATGTGATTAGATAATAATACATGTCTACTTGTACTTTATACTTATTTGAGTAGCTAGCTTACCTTGTTGTACTATTTGCTTCTGTGAGCCATTTATTGACTTACGTTATTTACTGTATTTATTATTGTTATGTGCCTAGTGGGCCCTCAAATCCTAATGGGTATGGGTTGCTTCGGTGGCTTGTACTCACATTTGTAAATGTGCAGATCTGAGTACAGGCGACCGACGATTATATAGATTGTTTTCCGTGCAGACTACATTCTACTTCAGAGATTCAGGGTGAGCTTGGTGTCCAGCTTTTCCTACTTCTCTTTGGCATTAGCATTTCTATTTGATCTTTATGCATTTTCAGAGATACAATTTGTATTAAACCTTTTAATTTCTTGTTCTGTACTTTGTGGTTCGTATGACACTAATACCGGGTTTTGGGCATTTATTTTTGATTCTATTACTTCCACTTTATTCACTTATATACTACTATTTAAACTTGTGTTTTTTGCATTCGATATAGTAGTCCTCCACTTCGGCTTCAGACTACGGTGTTGGTTCTTCTACTGGTTGTATAGTAGGTGTCATCATGATCCACGAAAATAGGTCGTGACACCAAAACTCGGGCTTAGCTTGTATATTATATCTCAGTGCAAACTCAAGTCTAGCCATGTAGGCAAAATCCAATCTCAAATAGACCCAACTGCCGACATGTAGGCAATATCTAGAAATCACAATGATAGTGAGAAAATATCCTTAGGTGGTGTGAGAAAATAGCTCCATACTACTAAAGAGCGCAATAGTCGTGGAAAATATAAATGGAAATAAAATCAATTTCCGTTTATTACAAATATCAAGTTACCTTTTAGAACGTTTAATGAATGCTCGCTACACAAAACCAATCAATAGTCTAAACTGGCCTAAGTTTACTAACTAGAATCCATTGGGTGGCTGCCAAGACATAATCATAAGGTACATTCCCTCCTAGCCCAACTATGGTCCTGAGACATGAGTAATCGCACCAAAGATTCCACCATTTCCCAAAGGTCACCTGTTAAGGGTCAAGTACACACCCATACATGGTAGAACACAGAGTTATCAAAGCTCAGTCCAATAAAACTCACTCCCAGGCTCACACCGATCTAGGGCATGATATCATCACATAGGGCTTCTAACTACCCGGCAAAGTCGTATCTAGCTAGGTACAATGTCATCATCTAAGACAGCTAACTATCTAGCATAGTTGTACCTAGCTAGGTATAATGTCATCATATAGGGATGCTAACTATCCAGAAAATCCATAGCCAACTATCTATGTCCAAGCGGCTATACACATCTTAATCATACCCAACACCTCCGACAGAACATAAACTGACTAGTCCATGGCCAAGTGGCCACACAGGTGCTTCTCACACACAACACCTCGGGTAGAAAATATAATAATCAGCTTACCTAGATCATAGCTAAATCCATAACCTAAATCAGGGGATATCAGCTAAGCTCTAATCAATAGTATAATCCCCTCGTAACAAATCTATGTTGCAGAGTCAGCATATAAGCAATATACAACAAAGGTATTACTCCTCCCCAAACTATATTATGATCCAAAGTCGGCGTTGAACATGCGTATAGGACAATATAAACCCCAGGGTAAGCTAGCTAAGTAGGGCATAGGCTGGGAGAATAAACATAAGGGGGCTCAAATAGTAATCCCATACCCGAGCTAGTACTTAATCGTACGTATACTACACTAATACCAGTCTAAAGAAACTAAATCATAGACAACCTGGATTCTGGCGATGTCCTTCAGAAGTGTTCCTAAATATCCAAGAATTGTGAACGAGCTCGTCACCGTATGAATCTATAAAAAACATGAATCACGAGTCATGATGAGTAAAATAAGAGTTGTATTTCTATATAAATAGTGGGGTCAGAATCAAGGAAAAAAAGGGGCCTGTAAACCCTAATAGCTCAAAAAGAGAAAATATTCTTACCAACACGTAGAGTACAACACATACATCATATGATACAAAATAGGGCCCAAAATAATAGTATGAATTGAAGATATAAGCTCAGGAAGTTTATATATAATAGAAAACTTTAATAACTAAAGAGAAAATGAGGAATTACCCTGTAGAAATGATTGTAGAATCCCCATAATGAGTTTCCATGGAATATAATTATGTTTTAACCTTCACTTGCTACTAATATGAGTCTATAATGGAGATAAATTCATGGAATATAAGGTTACCAATGCCTAAATAAAGAAGAGGGGACTTATATAGTGCTACTAGCCTAGTTGGTGACACGATCACGCCCTCCCAGTGCGACCACGTAGAGGGAGGTCCTCTGGGGACTATGCGTCGTGCAAAAGGAAAAATATGGACTTGATGTGATCGCGTTGAGTACTAATGTTGGAATTCCAAAAGTTTCAAAATCACACGAAATGGAAACAAAGTGTAATTTTAACACTTCATATATTGAATCTTCATATAATCGATATTCCATACTTAACGGTATTGGCGAAAAGAAGATTCGAGTTCATATATGCCGAGTACGTCCTGAAGTAATAATATTTAAAGGAATTAAACTATAAAACTTCCCAAAAATAAAACTAATGATCCCAATGAGTCACAATGACCCAAGGCAGTTAGAAAAATGCTCTGAATGTAGACAAAATGTAGGAATTACTAAAATAGCCCCGACGGACATTACACATAATGTCTTACTCCGTAATTTAAATGGTGTGAAGTTTGTTGGAAAAAGGACTCAAATACTTTTAGTTTGACAGGTTATGTTCCACATAGCTCATTATATTTTAGGAGATATTATTATTTGAAGTTGAATCACAGTGAAACTTTAATGAAAAACTGAACCGTTAAAGGAGCTTTGAGTTCAACTTTATGTTTGGAATTCTTTAAGACCTTAATTCACATCCTAAGCTATTAATACATTTGGGTAAAATATGTTAACACTTATGTTCAAGGTAAAGAACTTATTAGGCTTGAGATGTTACATTATCTCCCTCTTGGGATCATTCATCCTCGAATGATGGTATTGACTAGAAGGAACATATATTAGAAGAACTTTAATTTAATAAAATAAGGGTTTGATAATCACCTACTAAATAATGCAAAAGCATAAGTCAAGAGTGCAAGAAACTTAAAAAGACTTGAAGTTTAAGGCCTTATTCAATAAGGAGTTTAAGACATGAAACATGAGTTTATTGAGCGTGAAGTAAGAATATGGATACCCCTTCCTTAAAAAATATGATTGATAATATTTAACCCTAACCACACATCCCAACATTTCACCCTCTTATGAAACTATACTTCACTATTTGCATCCTACAATTCTCACAAGATACACATGTATACTAGACATTGAGTCTAATCTCATGTTGTTTCAATTTTTAAAGACTAACTTTGAGGTACAAGGTACTACATAAAATGCACCCATGTTAGTCTATGTATCTAGATGGTATATTTTATATTCAAGGACACTACTTTTCTTATATCTTGAATCCACCATCTTCAAGTCATATTCATTGAGTCACCAGCTACATAATACAATTGCTCATATATTTACCAACATGACCTTCAAGCTTATCTCTAAGGATCTTCCCATGCATCTCTAAAATCAATAATCTCCGTGTAGTAACAAAGTCACACTCCCGATAATCTCATATACTTATCACATATGGCCCGATAAAACTTATAGGTTAAACTGTTGCATGAGACTAGTTTAGTGAGTTGCATAGAATGAAGTTTGAGAATTATGTATTTACATAGTTTCCTTAAGAGGACTGCTCTATTTCACGATTTAGAGTATGAATGAAGGGAAACTTTTCTTAAATGTCTGGAATCACTTATTTATAGAAGTGCGCTCATCACAATCATATTTAAGATCCTATGACATGACTTCATAGACACCATAGGACAGTTGAACTCTGTTCTCTGATACCAAGTGTGTCATGCCCCAATCTACACCCTAAACGTAACTCGGTACTTAAAACATGAGTGGTTCCCAACTAACCCTTGGACTATCATAACACATAAAATCTGAACTAAAAAGCAATGAGGAAGATGATACATAGGTTAACTTTTACGACATGAATAAATAATAAGGACGTCTGTGACCAAAAAATCTATAATTTGATACAATTATTAAATATTATCTATGAAGCTTCTAATATTACTGATGATTAGTTAGGAAAAAACCCCAAAAAACTCTAAATAACTAAAAGAATAACATAAGCTAAAAACTCAGAGTATATTGCCCTCGAAGAATTAGGACTCACCATCTGCTGAATGGAATCTTCTTCACTTATTATCCATGAAGTTGAGATGAAATACCTGAATCTACTATATGAATATAGGCATAGAGTATGCGCCGATACTTTGAATGTACTGGTATGGGTGTTGATGTAATAATTTTCAAAACAAACATAAGTAGATATATGTAATAAATATACATGACTGAAATAAGGAGATAAGAGTATTTAAATATGTATAAACTGAGATTCACATTATAAGTTTGTTACAGAGCTGTGAATTGAAACATGTCTGACTGTAGGAATGAAAAATTATGAATGCTTTAAATAATTAGAAACTAAGGCTATGAGATAATAAAAATGGCTACATACATAAAGAATTCATGTTGTTGATCAATTCATGATCACTTTATTCTTTTTTAAGATCATTAATCAAGTATTTTATTATTTCAAGTCATTTTATCAATCATTACTTGATTATCAAATCGATCAAGATCACCACATAATCACGAGATTGTCTGTAGATCAAAAAATATGCCTTAAAGCATATGAATCACTAATATAAAAGTCTACAACTATCACTAAAGTCTTTTTAATATCATCATCCATATTATTATCGCTATTCACTCGAAGACCAAAAACTCTGAGCTCTAACATGTTTTCACTCGTTTATTATTTTATTTCCTCACTAAGGTCGCCATTAACATTCAACACAAGAATTATCATAGACTGTTGTTATTGTTGTCAGACTTGCAGACTCATCACTATAAGGATCTCATAAATTCACAATCTATAAATAATCAAGATTCCATTATCTTGTTACCAATACGTCAATCACCCATAGTTAGTTATGGTTATTTATCATTAGAACCGCCCATCACGTCCAACTTATGATTTTATACACTAAACTATTCGCTATTAGTATCTGGACCACTAAGGTCAAGTCCTACACTAAAATTATTAACTCTGTATAACTCCTTTTATCATGTTCAAACCACGAATTCACACATAGACAAATCACACAATTACATCTCCTACTGTCAATTTTCTTCCTTTTTCTCGAATTATAACAAACTCCTTGGATTTTTAGATCTACATTACTCGCTGAAAATCAAATGCATCAGACTTATCATTGATAAGTTATGTTTCCAAAATTAAGCACAATATTACAAGTAGAAAGAATCACATAGAATAATATACTTAGTCATAGTTCTTTAATTGTCTCCATATTTTATCAAATCCAACTCCATGTCCCCCATGCCTAAACATGTTTCTCCCATCGATTTTATATTATGAGCATATGAACAACCTTAGTTTATCACTCATTAAATCATAGCCTACCTGAATACCAAAAGTTTTATCGTGAATTTCATGCAACCATGTTCCTTGCTCTAGAGCCTGAGTTGATGGAAGGATTTTGATTGATTGACAAAAGAACTTCAGTTTGACATGAGCTCTTTCGCCTTTGTTTTTAGGTGCCAAAACTCGAGAATAACTCTGGGGATGTTTTTAGAATGAACCCTTTCTGTTAAAATAAAATTAGAAGAAAATAAAATTAAAAATACAAAAACTCTTGCTCGTAACTAATATAGAAGCCCATTATTAGTTACAACAGGACAGTACTACTAAGACAGACTTTAACAAAATTATTCAAAAACTATTATCTAAAAATAGTGCCAAGATCGAATTGATACTAACTTTTTCAGGTCCTAACGATCAGTGATTTAATAACAATTGGTGGACCATTACAATATGTTTGCTGCATTGCTTGAAAATCTAAGAATAAATAAGAAATAATTTATTAATTATTTTAAAACTAAAAAATTAAAATTAAAATAAAATAAAATATTACACCAAGTAACAAAGAAAAAAGGGTGAACTCATTCTTATTCTCGTTCCGTCCGCATATATATGTATATTTACAAGGTGAAAGGTCTATTTATAAGTGACTAAACTTGGCCTTAAAGTTTAGTAGAATGACGGCTTATGTACTTGGAAACCAAGTAAACCCATTAGGGCATTCATATAACACTCCACCTTAATGTTTATATAAAAAAATGCTTATAGCTACTCGTAATAGGCATTTCTTGATGCCTCATTAAAAACCTTATCAGAAAAATCCAGTGGGATAAAATCTTGGTTAAGAAAAAAAAGAGTATAGTGCGTATTTTACTCCCCCTAATGAAGACCAAGGTTTAATCGATTAAGCTTGCGCATTCCAATCTTATGTACCATTGTCTCAAGAGTTGAAGTTGGTAAAGATTTGGTGAATAAGTCTGCTAGATTATCACTAGAATGAATTTGTTGTACATCAATAACATCGCTCTTCTAGAGATTATGTGTGAAGAATAACTTTAGTAAAATATGCTTTGCTATGTCTCCTTTGATGAAGTCTTCTTTTAATTGGGCTATCCATGCAACATTGTCTTCATACAAGATGGTAGGTACCTTTACATCACACTTTAAGTTATACCTTTCTTTAATAAAATGTATCATGATCTCAACCACATACATTTTTGACTTGCCTTATGAATTGCTATTATTTCGGCATGATTTGAAGAAGTAGCGACACTTACTACTTTGTATATCACCATGATATAGCAGTTCATTTGTATGTGTACAAATATCCTATTTTAGATCCAGATTTATATGGGTATGATAGATAACCTACATCTACATGACCAACAAGATCTACACAATTTTGATTAGTATAAAACAGATTCATACCAATAGTCCGCTTTATGATTAACAGTGTTCCAATGCCTTTGTATTGGGGAAGAACTATATCTTGCTAGAAAATTAAAAAATTATATATCAGGTCTTGTTGCGTTAGCAAGATACATAATTTTTTTTATTATCTACTGAGATATGGTACTTTAGGACCAAGAATCTCTTTATTCTATAATGGAGTTCGGAATGGATTTTTGTTCACTTCAAGTGAACAAACAACCATTGGTGTACTTAATGGATATTCTTTTTCCATGTAAAATTATTTTCAAAATCTACTCAGTATAGGCAAATTGATGGATGGAGACCCCTTCTGCTAAATGTTTAACTTGCAGACCGAGACAAAGCTTCGCCTTTCCAAGATCTTTCATCTCAAATTCTTTTTATAGATACTCAATCACCTTTTGGAACTCTTTTGGAGTTCCAATAAGATTTATGTCATGAAGTATAACAAACCCTGCCATTCTTTAATAAAAATACAAGGACAAATGACATCATTTATATAACCTTATTTATCTAGTACTCACTAAGGTGATTATACCACATGCACCTTGATTGTTTAGACCATACAATGATCTTTGTAATCTAATTAAGTATATTTTTTGAGACTTCTGAATTTCATGCTTTAGCCAATTTAAATATTTCAAGGATTTTCAGGTAAACTTTTATTCTCTAGCTAGGCATGATAATCATTTATTATACATATTCAAGCTTTTTCTCGAATTGCCAGACAGAGAGAAACCTCATGGCATCTACCACTGAAGAATACAATTTTATATAATATTGTCAGGAAATTGTGAAAAATATTTGTTCTCCAAGGCACTAACGTATTTTATATATTGTATTTTTATTTTGGTTTTCATATAATAACCCATTTTGTACCCCACTAACATTATACCTTGATTCTTAGACTTCAGGTCCAAGTATTTACTTTTTAAGTGAAACAAAAATCCTTGAATTACATATTTTATTTGGCCAATTATTTAACTGTCCACATCTTTTGACAGACTTGAATTCAAGATCCTCGATATCCTATAAGGTCTTTATTGTATCAAAGATATTGTTGATGATCATTTGATATCGTTTAGTATGACATAACTTATAAAGATCTCTTCATATTCATCATTTTCAAGTACCTGAACCTTTGGCAAGGTTTTATGAACAGTTACACCGTGGTGTACTTTTATGGTACTTGTCTCATGACCATCATAATCATTTTCTCCTCTCCTTTTTCAGAAAGGTGAAACCGATCGATCTCACACTTCAGGCATGCTATAGAGTTTTCCCTTCAGAGACTTTCCAGGAGCATTAACAACTGAATTAAAACATAGTTAGTTTGAAATATTTTACAAATGAATTATCCTTTGAACTTTGGGTTCACATGTTTCATGAGGATATAGATAATTCATTTCACACATAATTTTCAGTTGTTAATTATATCTCCCACTGATATTAAAACATCTAACGTTTATCTTCCAACTTAACTTGAGGACTATTTATGTGTATTTTTATGGAGAAATTGATTTATATACCGCACATTTAAATTCTCTGATTGAAATTATTTGGCTCATAACCCTGAATCAATTATGATAGGGGAACCTTGTCGGAATGATGCATATCAGTGCTGCTATATTTTAAATAGTATATCTCATACCAAATTTCTATTGGAAGATTTGTTCCTATAATAAATGATTTAGCTATAATTAGAGGAATACAATTTCTGGTAAATCAACAAGCATTATTATCATAATTTTACTAGTTTAAACTATTGATATGAGCATGGACACTAATCGTGCTAGAAATATACTTAAGGTATAGAAAAGATGATCCGAGGCATGGAAAATATTAAGGCGCCAAAGAATACTCCAAGGGACACATACAAGAACCAAAAAGAGCAATTACGAGTTTGAAAGATAGCTTGGGGAAAATTCGAAGACTTGAAGGGCCTAATTTAATGAGACCCAAGCTTGAGGGATAATTTTTCCATATTGAGTCATTTTTGGGCTTAATTATAATTAATGAAAGTAGAATACTATAAATACAAGGTCTTTTATTATTTTACTTATGTTTTGAAGAATGAAGAATTGATAAACAGCTACGCTTTTAGTAGTGTCTATCTACGTTAGCGATGAGTAGATTGTAGGATTACAATCTAGGTTAGCAGTAGGTTCTTTATATTGTTAATTTAGAACTTCTTGTCATGATTTTCATATCAAGATGCTCATTTTTGGATTCATATGAGTTTATCTGTCTTTGAAATTCATTCACTTCTCTCCTTTGTTAATTGTAGATTCAATTAACTCTTCTTTCTTTATTTCTCAATCCATATTTCTTCACTTCTCATCTCCATTTTCTCAATCTATATTTACTTTATGTTTTGAGTTTTGTATTTGATTATCAATCTTGGTTGACCCCTATCCGAATTGTTATTATTTAATATAAGAGCTTAGGCTAGTAATTTGCTCTGTCAAATTGCAATCCTAGGTTCAGAAACGTGAAAATAAAAAATATCAAAATTCAAAAAATATCTAACTTTTTTGTTTGATTTTATTATTTTTGACACTATATTCTTGTTCCTAGCGTTATCTGAGTCAAAATTGAAAGTTTTATTCGATTTTGAGTTGTAGAAAGCAATCTTCTATTAAAGGGTGTGAAGCTTTTAAGCTTTCTCAACTTTGAAATTGGACCTTTTGATTTGTTGTATGTTTGAGTCTAAAAATTTTGGGATTTTTTCTCTATGGTGAGGGGAGTATAGATTTAAAGTTTAAGCAAATTCTGAGTTGATTTAAGGGGTGTTGGAATTTTAG
>JBDJHY010177490.1:0-12173 GCA_039654485.1 Withania somnifera
TTACTTGATTCTCATCTGATTAGCTAGCTTCCATGTTGTACTATTTGCTTCTGTGACCTTACTTTCTTGCATTCCATTATTTACTGCCTTTATGATTGTTATGTTCCTAATGGGCCCTCAAAGCCTACTAGGTATAGGTTGCTTCGATGACTTGTACTCATACTATACCTTTTCCCATGATGCAGAGTTAAGTACTAGAGCCCAAAAGTTGATTTACGCATTGCCGTTCATGCCTACTTGCTGATACTTTTAGAGATTCAGGGTGAGCTTGACGTACAACTGTTCCTGCTCTCTCTTCGGACTGGACTTGTCTCTATTGTATTTTTAGAAAATACTTATATTGTACATTTTTTTGTACTCTGTACTTAGAGGCTTTGTTTTATTTGCACTTAAGCATGGTTTTGGTAGTTTATTAATTCTGTAAATATTAATATTTACTTTAAAAGTTCTTTTTAAAAGATCCCTTTTACTATAAATTTGGATTTAAAAGTTCTTTTTAAAAGATCTCTTTTGTTAGGAATTGGATATCTAATCCACTTTAAAGCAATATTTAAAGGTTTATAATTCATAACAAGTCTAGGAGAACCTCTTTCTTTTTCCGCTGCATTGTTGACATAAAAAGCTGAACAACTCCATGTGGATTTAGAAGGTCTAATAATTTTATTAGCCAAGAGAGTATTAATTTCCTTCTTACAGATTTCCATTAATTCATGGTTCATCTGAATGGGCCTAACTTTCATAGAAATGGCCCTTTCATTGAATCCATCAATGTAGGGAAGATCAACAGTATGGGTTTTTCTTTCCCAAAAAGCATTAGGAAAATCTGAGCAAATATTTTGTTCAAAAGTTTTTTGGAGATTTGCAATCTTAGTTACTATTTCTGGGGTTTTTAAAATTTGCTCAATTTTCTTGATTTTAATATCATCTTTTAGGAAACAAATCTGC
Organism: Withania somnifera; assembly: GCA_039654485.1. NCBI lineage: Eukaryota > Viridiplantae > Streptophyta > Magnoliopsida > Solanales > Solanaceae > Withania > Withania somnifera. The sequence continues at coordinate 946 of JBDJHY010177490.1, forward strand.
TTAAGAATATTTTAAAAGCAGTCTGTTTATGTAAAATTTTACTTTCTTTATGAGAAAGAGTTTTTATAAAAGGAAATGATATTTCTTTTCCCAAAATTTTAGTGCGTATAGCATCAAAATCTGAAATATATGATTTTATTTGAGTAATAAAAGGTATTCCCAAAATAATTTCTTCATTAATGTTTTTTTAATAACAGAATCATTAGAAAGACAAATATCATTATAGCAAATATAAGCATTAGATAATTTTTAATTAATCAAAATACGCTCTCCTGTAGCACTATATAATTTTATAGTACCCTTAGTAAGGTATTTTGTAGGAATCAATCCTTCAACAATTCAATTTTTATCTGCACCACTGTCTAACAAAGCAATTTTGGTAAGCACAAAATTATCATTAATAACTAAAATAATTAATATATGAGAACTCTAAGGTCGGATTTTAGTAATAGATTTTACTCCTGCCTCAAAATCATACATGAGAGATTCGTCCTCAGAATAACCTGTGATAACAACTTTTGAAGTTGTTGCTTCAGCTTGGTTACTAGTACTCTTAATGATTTGCTCTATGAGGGAATAAATCTCAATTTTGTGAACTCTAGCCTTTACTTCTCTTAATTCTTCTTTAAGAAAATTGGCCTCACTACAGAGAAATTCTATAGAAGGTTCTTCCTTTTTGGAATCAAATATGTTCATGATCTGCTTCATACTAAAAGGGATAACTATTGGTGTTTCTTCTTTATGCTTAGAGACCAACTTCTACAATTCCAATAAATATTTCTTTCGAGCTTCACCATTCTGAATATGCTCAATAGTTGAGAAAATATTTTCAACTGAATTTTTAGAAATAACCTTGATAGATTTACTATCATATAAGCAAAATGAACCATTGCAGTTTCATTCTGCAGTTTCATTTTTAGAATCAGCATTTTGAGTGACATTAAGGAACTTATTGTCACTTTCATTTTTCTCTTCATCAGAAGAGTACTCAGATTCAGATTCTTCTTCTTAGATGATAGAGAAGACTTTTTCCTTGATTTCATCATCAACTTTAAGAAGATTGACTTTTTTCTTTTTCTTTTTGTTTCTAGGGCATTGATTGGATCTGTGCCCCTTTTTTCCACATGTACAGTAGGTGTCTTCTGATGAAGATTCTTTAGAATTTTTTTTCCTAAATTTTCTCTTGGGTTTATCCATTGTTTCTCTTTTTTTTCTAGAAGATCTTTTGTTATAGTTTCCAATGGTACATTCTCTTTTTCCTACTTTCTTTGTAGAAGGAGGTTTATTAAAGGAAATCCAAAATCTAAATAGAAACTACCAAGTTCTGTAGAAGATAATTTTTGTTCTTTCTTAAGCTGTTCTTTTAGCTTGAGGTCTGGACAAAGTTCCATGGCTACCACATTAATAATGCTGGTAAGGTCTCCATAGGAATCTTCCCATCACATCTGTCTCTAATCTTTGTTCTCACCTTTTCAGCGAAATGAGGAGGTAAACCACTAAGAAAGCGTTCTTTCCAATAATCATTATTGCAGTCAGTCCTAATCATAACTTTGTTTATGAACATGTCTTTGTACCATCTAAAGTCTGTGATGTCTTTGTACTATCTAAAGTCTGTTAACTTCTTACAGTACAAATTGTTAGGGATTTCAAGACTTCTATCCTGGAAAAGACGGGGTTCAACCACAAAATGCTTAGCTATATATTAAATAAGTATGGCAGTAGCATCTTCAACTGCTGCCTCTGCTGTTGTTTCCATTCCATTTTCTGTTTTAATAATAGTTGTTGTAGTAACTGCATTAAGGATTTCATCTTTATTATCTTTTGTGAGATAATTGTCCCACCAATTCTTAAGCGTTCCAGTAAAGCCTTCTATAAGCATATTAGCAACTTATCTATCACTAGCCTTTTTCATCTTATAAGTAGTGACATTCATGCGTATTTCTTGGAGTTTACCAAAGATTGACCTTTGGCCATTCCGTCAATGTTCCATTCTTGCAATCCCGTTCCATCTGTGGGTGATGCAGGGTGAAGGGTATCTTCTTCAAACTGAACATCTGGGAAAGAAGTCCTGGGGTAATAATTCCTTTTATTAGGATAACGATCTCTTATCATTACCCTAAGCCTACCACCTTTGGTAATATTAAGCTTAGAAAGCTGATCTTTGATCCTATCCAAAAGATCAGTGGACTGACTAAACCTGTCAGAGAGTTCAGGAAAATCTTCCTTAGAGAATTCAGGGATTCTAAAGATTGGATTCTCGATTTTGGGAGTGGCCTTAGAGGTACTAGGTTTATCTCCAATCAGACTAATGCCTTTATAATTGCTGCCTTTGGATTCTTTTATCCGAGACAGTAATTAATGCTGTTTCTTTCTTAATAAGATTTTTGAAGGGTGAAGCTTTGAGAACTTCCTTCCTTTATGGAATACTTAATCCCTCTAAAGAGGGAATAACACTTTCTACCACCTGTTCTCTGGTGTACCATTTGTTAACAAGGACTTGGAGAGATGCCTTAGTATCATTTAATTATCCGGAGCATTCAAACCATTTAAAGAATTCAATTTCAGTTTTGAATCTTCCCATGTCCTTATGCCATTTGTCTCTAAAAGAGAGTCTTTGAGATAATGAATAGGTAGCTTTATACCATTCTACCTTTCATTGGTGTTGTGGAAGTTTCCACCAATCTAGCAACTTTCTTTTGTTAGGAACAAACTTTTTGTCTGAAGTAAGAACTACAATGGAATCTTTTCTCCTGTGATCAAGTTTCATATCACTGGGTACAGGGATTCCTAAGGTAGTAGCCTCATAGTATACCTTAGGGATAGTTTTGGAAAAATCCACTCCGTGAACTTTCCCATGTTCTAGGTTGTCAACTGAATCATTACCTTCTCGGGGGTCAAAAGAAAAAGGTCTAGCCAAAGACATTCTTCTACTTAGAGAAGCTTGACTGAAAGATTTAGATCTTAAAAATTTAAGATTAATAGATCCATTTGGAAATTGAACAACTCTATCAGTTTGAGATCGGTCGGGTTGAATTGGTAAAGGGTTGGGGATAGAGTCAAATTTTCACTCTTCATCCGTAAGGATATCATCCCATTTAAGGAGTCGAGGAACGAAGGTAGTACTGTGCTCATAGTTTGCTTCCATGAGCATGGTCACTCCTTTAACGCTAGAAGCTATAGCCTTTGGAGCTATAGTGGTCTTTATTTACTTGTAATATACCCGATATATTATAGCTATCTCTCTTGTATCAATTTTACTGTTCATATTCTTGGTTTTGACATTAAGTGTCAAGGTATCCATAATGTTGGGGTCATGGTTATCAACCGAGAAATTGGGATAACAATTAAAGTGAACCGGGCCATTAGCGAGGTTACTTTCTAGAACACCTAATAGGGAGTCATCAAAGTTTAATAGTCTATCATCTCTAAGAAGTAGATAAATAGGAATATACAAACCTTTATGAAAAAGCTGTTTAACAACTACTTGAACAAGACCAATATGAAGGAATTTAAATTCCTTCTAAAATTTATCAATATCAGCAATAATTAATAATTTAATAGTTTCAAGAGAATTATTAATAGCAATTGTTGATTTACAAGTCCTGATATTATATTTTTTAAACATTGAAAAATTACCTAACTGGTAAATCTTTTCAAAAGGTTCATTTGGAATGGACCAGTTTTGTAAATCATTTTTTGCCTTAGAGATAGACTGATTAACACTATTAACAGTATACTGATGATTATTCATGTAGAGAAAGCTACCCTTGACTATATTTGAAAAAAGAATAATTTAACAACATGATAAACTATATGAATATAGATATCAATAGTTTATTATTAATAAATTTCTAGTCCTTTTAAAGTAAATATGGAACTATAACAAGGATATAATACCAACGAATCTTGGAAGTTACACGAACTTTGTCAAACAGTTACAGGTTGCAGTCTAAACGCCTGTCTTTTTAGCTAAATGACCACCTGTCTGTGTCTGTACTATTTGACAAGGTTCAAAACCTCACCTTAGTCACAAACTATAACTTCCATTTTCACAGATAAAGAGCAAGAAACTTATGAATAATAAATTAAGGATAACCATATTCTTAGATAATTTGTTACTAAATAATCATCCCCCTAAATATAGCCTAGGCAAAGTAAATTAGCTACGCATGGTTATGAAAAACATGGATAGCAATAACGTTAACATGACTCTGATACCAATTTTAGGATCGTAAGTGCAGTAATTGAGTTTTAAAAGATCACAGAGGCATTATTTAGTTAGATCCTTTTTCCTCATTATTTTATCAGTTTTCTCTTTTGTTCTCCTCCCAAAGCGGTACGATTCTTCCTAAAAACATCACTAAACTTCGTGGAAAAGTTTCTTGAAGATTCCCCACGTCTTCCCCATTCTTGAAAAGTATTTTTCTCTGTTAAATTCCATAAAAAATGTTTTTTCCTCCATTAATGCCCTAGTTATGAAATCATGAATTTTTAGACTATCCTAGAAATTATTTGGTAAATCCTTGTTCTTTGAGTTTATTTTACTTCGTAAAAATTGTCGGTCTTTTGAATTGTTTCAGTCAATTCACAAAATCTTTAACCTGCAACTTTTTTTTAATTAATTTTCTCTAGGTTTTTTAAGGACTTTCCCATGACCAAATTGTACTCAATTTTGTAGTACAGGTCCCTGAAGACACTGGAACCCTGTGGAAAATTATTTTTTTGATTTCAGCAATAGGGGCCAGCAAGCCTATTTTAGAACTAATATTAGGCCCAGTTCGAAATTTAGAATAAATTATATTATTAGACTCCTATGGATCCCAGGATTATTAATTCATAAGTTTCAAAGTCATTGGAACCATTTGCTATCATTCAAGTTGACATTTGGATTTGCAGCACATTATTTGTCAGACGACAGGTAGGCTCCGTGAGGCTATCTCTTGGTATATAACTTTGATAATTGTACTAAATAGCATCTGTGGGATGGGTTTTAATTTTTTTACCATGTAGATGGACCATTTTTCGTTTTGTTCCCTATTTGTTCTCTATATTGGCGTTATATGTAATTCGGCGCCCGTGACTTAGAATTTGCCTTTGTGATGGCTTTTGGGTGACTCTGGTAGTAGCAAAACACTGATGCGTGGGTTGGTTTTAGTTTTTTTCCCTCGAGTTTGGGCTGTTGTATTGTGATGCTAGCTGTAGCTTAGTTGCACCTGTGTAGGGACTAGGTTGCCTATAAATATAGATGTACTAATATGTTGTGCATTCATTCTAAAATAAGGTTGAGCCACAAGCTCCATTTTGAGAGTGCATTGGGGCTGGGGCCCATATCACCACTTGATTATGATGATGTGGAGGCTAGATATTGATAATATGGATAATGATATAATATATGATAACTAGGAATATTCTGATAATAATATAAGTTAAAGGACCTTTTAAACATTTTAGACTTAGCAGTGTACTGAGCATCCAGGCTTCATGCCCTGGCCTTGGGAAATATCATTTGACAATTAATACTGGGACTAGAGTCTGACTATGTTAGATAATGAGTACATTGCTGGCACTTGAGTCTTTTGCGTGCAGTAGTGAGTATATATTTTCAACACTTATCACATCTATCAGTTTGGAGACTTTGATGATACTTGTCCCTTGAAGACATTGGTGATACTACTATATTGAGGCATTGTACGCCATGATATGCTGAGATTACAACTTGATGATACTATTGTTATGTGGCATTGGATGCTAGACTCTGAGACCCTTGAGGCCTTGTGAGTCGGGATGTGAGATATGATGATGTTAGAGATTATATGTGGTGGATGTTCTTTGATAGACCTTTTCTCTGGGTTATAGTGATCGGAGGAGGAGTATAGGATGAAGTAGGGATATACGAGAATTAGGATTAGCCTTAAATGGATCTTGCCTGTTGGGCCTATGGGTACCAGAGGAGGAACGTACACATGAGTTGTTACTTCATGGTTTATATTTACTTTTCTGCACTTGTTTTCTTCAGTGCATCCCTGGTAGTAAATGGGTGCCTACGGGTGAGCATTTATTTTATGTATTAATTTTACCTTTTGTATTTACTACTTAATTATCATTATCAAATATATGTGAGACAGTCATGTTATGTGGGATATTTGTGCGAGGTATTGTTGGTATCCCATCCATGTTCTCTCCTTGTCTACATATCCATCTCTTGATTATTTATGATTGTTGTTTGTACATATCGTTGGAAGGATTATGGGTACGTTCTCTTCTTTTTCCTGATATCTTGGTTTGATGTTTTAGCTAGTGAAGAGATGTCTATATGTTTACTTGATTCTCATCTGATTAGCTAGCTTCCATGTTGTACTATTTGCTTCTGTGACCTTACTTTCTTGCATTCCATCATTTACTGCCTTTATGATTGTTATGTTCTTAATGGGCCCACAATGCCTATTGGGTACGGGTTGCTTCAATGACTTGTACTCATACTACACTTGTTCCCATGATGCAGAGTTGAGTACTAGCTCCTGATATTAATTTATAGATTGCCGTTCATGCCTACTTGCTGATACTTTTAGAGATACAGGGTGAGCTTAATGTATAACTGTTCCTGCTCTCTCTTCAGATTAGACTTGTCTCTATTATATTTATATAGAATACTTATATTATACTTTTGTTTGTACTCTGTACTTAGAGGCTCTGTTTTATTTACACTTATGCATGGTTTAGGTAATTTATTAATTTTGTTATTATAATCCGCTATTATTGTCATATCCCCTTTCCTTTATACCATATATTATACTTGTGCATTCCGCTATTGTTAATGGTATCCCTTCACTTTGGCTTTGGGATACATGGTTTGTTCTCCTACTAGTGGGCTAGTAGGTGCCATCATAATCTGAGATATCGGGTCGTGACAGGCACCTATTGCCTTTTATGAGGTTTTTCATATGAGTTCGAGTCCCTCCAAGAGCCTGGTGGAGGGGTATATGGGGGAGCAGTGGTATGTGGTTTGAGTTCTCTATGGGTCTCTCTTGATTCAGGAATATCCTAGGAAGGGATCATGCCGAAATATATTTACTTTTCTAGAACCCTTTCCATTTCATCTCTACATGTTGACCTGCACTCTTCAAGACTTAAGGATGGAGTACCTATTGGGTTACTTGGTTGCCTTAGTGTACCTACCGGTGGAATGGGGTACTGGCCAGGTTTGTTTGTTAGTAGAATTTTTTTGTTCCCTTCTATCTTCTTTTAATACTATTCGTGCACTTGCTGTAATTGTTGTTATCCTGGCTAGTTGATAGTTTGTATTCACTTATTAGTCCTTCCTTTTATTGGTTATGTTGTATATCTAGGTACGTGTCAAGTTTTGTCATGATCTTCTTGTTAGTAGATGTTAATAAGAATAAAAGTTGAAAAATGTAACAATGTTGAGCATAAGTGTTCGTTTTTATTTACTATATTTTCTTAAGGTTAAAGTTGAAGTTTATATGTCTACTTTATATATTCTATCTTCTCTTAAGCCTATATTTGAGTCTAATGTAGGGCTAGTACTTGTCATGGAGCATGTTTTGTCATTTTAGTGCTAGGTATTAATATTTGTATTTTAGATATATGTTTGTTTTAACATGGTCCTCCTTTCATATACATGATTTTCGTTCCCTCTCACATAAATAATAAAGACTAAATAAAAGTCGTATTTACACTATGACTCTTGCTTGCTAAATAAAAGAGTTTAGGTTAACTGGGCCTGCTTTCATGCCTCCTTAGATTTGTTTTTGGGTTAACCACCCTTTTCTTGGTTTTTAAATTCTCCATTATATTAACATATATCTTCAAGCTTGGCCTGTACCTGATTTTTATAATTGTTTGGTTTCACTTTTATTCACTTAAATTTTCATTTTGCAATCGATTTCTAATCTGTTTTCTCTTTGCATGTGTGACCTTAGGGTTCAGAATCCTAATGCATGGCCTTGTGGGATTTGACTTCCATTCAAGACAATTGATCGGTCCAGAAGGAAATTGAGAAGAGTTATCTTTTTCTTCCTCTCCTTTTTATTTTAATATGTCTTATGTAATTTTCTTACTATATATTTATGGAATTGTGGTGCGTCCCTATGTACGACGAACCATCTTTGAATTTTTTTAAACCAGTAAATTAACTTTGATCTTTTTATTTTATATTATAAATATATAATAATAATGATTAGGAAAAATCGGGATAGATATTCTTTTGTATAAACAAGCCATTTTATGTTGTATGCCATTGCAAAAGAAGATTCAAATAGTATTCTTTAAAATAAATCATAAAATAGGTTGTCTCCAGTTATAGATAGTTTTTCTTTCAGAAGAATTTAGCACTACCTTATTAAAATGTGTAAAAGATACAACAGAAGTATTTTTTGAGCTTACACAAGGCACAACCCAATTAGGGATGTTTTCGAGGTGACTTAACCACTTTCCTCGGGACATTACAGAATCATAACTTAGAATATTTTATTTTTTAATTTTTTCATATTTTAAAATTTATGGTTAACAAAAATTTTCCTACTTCCTTTAAAAAATTAAGTGGCGACTATGTTTTGACAAATTGACTCTGATTTGGAAATAATTTGACACTTAGCATCTTTTTAACAATAGATCCTTTGTTTTCTAAAAAGACTTGGTTAAGAGGAAAATATTTTCAAGAAAAAAGGGTATAGTTTTTTAAAAGTAAAATATCGCAACTTTAAAATTTGTAATAAAAATAATGTAAAAAAAGCCTTTCTACCGATTAGGTTTTCAGGTAAGTTCTTACAAGGGTCACTTTAAATGATCATATCTCATAGAATATGAGGAGTTATATGAACCATAATGTATCTAATAAAAGTTATCAGAGTCTAGTTTCAAACATATCAAACTATTCTTCATCTCTTCTTTGAGTTAAAAAGTTATGCCAATTTGAGTAAACAATTTAAAATTCATAAATTGACCATGCATAGTATTCTAATACAAAGATCTATGGATTAGGCCTTGAAAACTTACCCCAAAACTCAATTTTTACCTGATTAAATGGGAAGTTTCATGGTATGTTAACCCAATCCACGATCTATCTTATAAACCGTGGATAGGCACCTAAAGGTTGTCAAAACTCTCGTCAACCACAAACCATTTGTTGATTTGTGAACTTCATTGATGGCTTATCTATCAAACTGCAGAATCAACTTTAAACATTGAAAAATAAGATAGTTAGAACCATGACTCATTCCACGAGCTATAGAACCAAAATACAAATTGTAGACATCTCCGCAGGTCTCTCTTATAAGAAATTTGCAGTTCATTTTAGGGATGAAATGGTATTTTTTAGATTTCTAATCCTAAAACTACATTATTTCACAATTATTGAAGGGGATTTAATACCAAATCAGTTCTTTTTACCTCATTCCCAGGTTCATTCCATTAGTAACTATAATAAAATTCTCTTAAGTCAATAACTATAGTTTTCCCACTCGAGGTATGCAAGATTTCAATAAGGGTACCCTTTCATCCTTAGGCCAAATTTTTTAAATTTTAGTCTAGTTGTTATAGTTTTAAAAATTAGGGTTCTTACCCAAACACGTTTTACTTTCTAAAATTAAGTCCCTATGATGTAATGATGCATATGGATTATTTTAAAGTGATTATTCATGATTTCTCACAGTTTTACTTCAGTATTTAGAATCATCATGAAAGTTTGTGCATGACTTCCATGTTTTATCTAGTTATTGTAGTATTTCAGTAATGTATACTTGATATTACAATTTTAGGCCATTTTAGCATAACTCAGTAAAATATGATCTCTTGATCACAAACTCATCCGATTTTAAGCATGACTAGTAAAATATCATAAGCTTAGGTAAAGTAATACTTTACTAGTTTATAAATAGATTTTCATGATTATATATGGAACCAAACAACCATCAATAATCATGACCAATTCAGTATGCCATGAGAAAATAATATTCTGTTTTGAGAGTAATATTGAGTACTGAATGGATATAGGTGCATCCACAGTATTAGGGTCATACCCATGTCCCAGAATTACATGCTAGCATAGGTTTATTAAGACTTTATGGCTCATTTTAGATGCTCCACCTCATTTATCGGGCTCTATGTTGATAACAAGTCATAGATAAACCCTCCTCAATGTGGATCAGATGATGAGCTCCATGATTCTAATTGATGAGGGACCAAATTACCATATATTTTAGTCATTATTTGCCTTATATCTTAGTAGTTTTATTTGTTTCTTGATTAATAAATGTAATAAATATTTTATATTGTGCTAATATGGTATATTATGGTGTAGGAATTATTTGACGCAAAAAGGAAGATGTTTGGAGCTAAAACAAATTAAATATGAGAGATTACAGAAGGAATTTCAAGCAGACAACTTAATGGAATAAATTTAATATTATATTCAATAAGAATATACTAATATAATATTCATTCAATTGTAAATTGAATTTTACAGTTCATTCAGCCGTAGGAACAATTGAATTTTACAATTCAGCCTTGTGCGCCGTTTTTGTTGTTGGCAGCAATTAGGTTACTAAGTCCTTTTTGGACGTGGTTATTTTATTTAGGGTTATTTACTACACCTATAAATACCCTATTTTGTACAACATAAATGGGGGGATTATTGGAAGATTAATTTTTACAACACATATTATTTTAGGGTTTTGAGTTCTACATTGTAAATAATTTTTTTAGAAGACTTTAGGCAAGATCTTGGAACCGCCATGGAGGCCGGAGAAAAATTGTGTACACTTTTCTTCTCTTTTAATAATATATTTTTACTTTCTTCATTGAATAATTTATTGTGATTATTCTATGTCTATGTGGAATTAATTATCCTGTTCTAGGGCTTGTGGTTCACACCCCATGTATGGATTATAATGTTATTTTATGATATAATTGATTGTTCTTCTATTTTATTATAATTGCATTTCTAATTGCTGGCCAATTTTAGAAGCAGTCTTATGCTTGCTATGTTATTGATCGATAACTGTGTATAGTAAACTGAATAGAAGGAGCGCGTTTATATTGCCAACCTTAATCCTAGGAAAGTTATATAACTAGCTTAACTATGAAATGATCGTGTACGTAGTTTCTTCATTTGGGTAACTTAGGGAAGATAGATTAATGTTGTTATGATAAGCGAACAACACTCTAGATCTAGCGTAGTTGTTACTTGATTAATTAGGTGGCTAATGGAC
>JBDJHY010177510.1:0-12172 GCA_039654485.1 Withania somnifera
CAGCTAAAATTACTTATGATAAAGCACATGGAAGGGTTCTTTTACATAGCAACAAAGAATGGAGACGTGGATAACTAGGTGAACCACTTCTAACGCTAGAGGTATGTCTAATTTATAGGCAACATTGCCAACTCGCTCAATTATCTTGTATGGCCTAATAAACCTAGGGATAAGCTTTCCCCTTTGACCAAACCTTATAACTCCCTTCATAGGAGAGACCCACAGAAAAACCATTTCCTCAATACTAAAATCAAGAGGCCAAAGTCTACAATCTACATAGCTCTTCTACCTACTTTGTATTGTCCAAAATCTATCTTGGATAACTCTAACTCTCTCAATAGCATTTCAAATCAAATATAAAGTTTGAGGTCGAACCTCAATACTATTGTGCCAACCAATCAGCGATCTGCAATGCCTACCGTACAAATCCTTGAATGGTTCCCTCTGAATGCTACAAGGGTAGTTGTTATTATATGAAAACTCTGTCGAGGTCAAATGTTGATCCTATCTAACAACAAAATCAAATACACAACCTCAAAGCATATACTGAAGTACCTGAATAATCTGCTAAGACTGACCTTTAGTGTGTGGATGAAAAGAAGTACTCATAGCTACCTTTGTACCCATCTTAAGTTGTAGAGTCCTCAAAAATCGTGAAGCAAACTGTGTAACCCTCTCTGAAATGATAGAAACTGGAACTCGATGTAGGTGCAAGACCTCTCTAACATATAGAGCAACAAGTCTCTTAGCACCCCAAGGTTTCTATTCAATCTAGTCATGAGAGTTGCTATAGACTAAAAGCCCTATACAAATCTCCTATAATAGCCAGCTAACCCAATAAAACTTCAAACCTCAGAGGGAGTGTAGGATGAGGCTAATCACAAACTTCTGAAACCTTTGCCAGATCTATACTAATACCTACAGAAGAGACAACATTCCCTAGTAAAGGTACAGAGTCTAACAAGAACTCACACTTCGAGAAATTCGCATACATCTACTCAGTCCTCAAAGTCTAGAGTACAACTCTCAAGTGTTCCTCATGTGTCTCCTAACTTTGAGAGAAAACTAGGATTTCATTGATGAACCCAATGACGAAAGAATCTAGATATGGTTTAAAAAATCAGGTCATGAGATCCATAAATGCGACTGGGCATTAGTCAACCCGAAAGACATAACCAGGAACTCATAGTGTCCATATTGGGTCCAAAAACCAGTCTTTAGAATATCCTCAGCCTAAATCCTCAACTGGTGGTAACCTGACCTCAAGTCAATAATCGAGAACACAGAAGCAACCTTAAGTTGGTGAAAAGATCATCAATCTGTAGAAAAGGATACTTACTATTAATGGTAACCTTATTCAACTACCTATAATCATTGCATAAATGCTAATCCAGTTTTTTTTGTACCAATAACACTGGAGCACCCCACAAGGAAATACTAGGACTGATAAAGTCTCTAGAAATCAAATGTTGAAGCTGAACGCTAAGCTCTCGGAGCTCTGCTGGGGCCATATGATAAGGTGCAATTGAAATGGGCCTAGTTCCCAGTACAACCTCTATATTAAAATCAATACCACTCTTGGGTGGGAGGCCAAACAACTCATCAGGGAAAACATCCAGAGAGTCTCTAACTACGGGCACGGACTTAGGGGAAGGAGGATCAGCACTCATATCATAAACATAAGATAAATAAGCTACACAACCCTGGAAACAAATCTACTGGCTGGCAAACTAGAAATAACCAGCACTAAGGAGTGGCTAATAGGACCCTACCACACTACTAGAGTACATCATGTACAGATATAGTAATGGTCTTAGAAAAATAATCCAGAACTGCATGATGAGAGAATAACAAATTCATGCCCATAAATACATCAAAATCAATCATATCTATAGACACAAGATTAGCCCGAGTGTCCAAACCCCTTATCATAACAACACCATCTCGGTGAATTCGATCCACCACTAAAGGCTCACCTACGGGAGTAGCCACACTCACGGCCATATGTAAAGACTCACACATAACACCTAAATGGGGCACAATATACATGGACACATAAGAATATGTAGACCAGGGTCAAATAGTGCCAAGGCTAACTGATGACAAATAAATAACATACTAGTGATCGCTGCATCAGAAGCCTTTACCCGGGCTCTATTGGGTATAAAATAAAAACTGACGGAACCTATCTCACTGTTGAACTCCTCCTCTATCCCCTCCTTGGTCCATCTATACCATACCATAAATACCTCAATTTGTATTGTGGCCACCTTTAGCCAATGTAGTACTTCCCAAAGAGGCTCTACGGCTTATGCTACTAGAGGAATTTCCTGACATTGTGAAAGCTATCTAGAAAAGTGTCCTAGCTAGCCACACTCATTAAAAACCTGGTCTCTTCCCTAATCAAAACCACTATCTTAACTACTTTGACCATCATAGCCCTGAGACCCTGAAGATTTTCCGCTAGTGGGCTGACTACTATAACCATTATCACCTGACAGTAAGGAGGTCTGAACTGGTCTACTAGGCTTACCTTGATGCTACTGCTTCTAAATTCTAGACCTGTCATACCACCTCCCAAAAGGTCAAGAACCACTAAAATCACCTTGACAACACTATCTCTTAACACCATCCCCGTGGCCGAGCAATAAAGTCTCTCTATGGTACGAGAATCATTAACTACTACTAATAACAGACTACCCTAAGAAATCAACTCCATACGTAACTCTAGTAGTCCCATATCTTAAAAGCTAAGTGAAATGGTCCTCATACTCGATAATTTTCATCGAATCCTTCTACAAATTGAGAAACTAAGCCTTGTTCTCCACTCGAACACTCTCAAGAACATACTTATCCATAAAGGTATCTACAAAGTGGCTCCATGTCATAGGCAATGACCCTGTTGGTCTGCTATCTTTTTATACTCTTCACTAGGGTTTAGTTGGCCCCTTTAACTAATATCCAATAAAGTCCACTATATGTGTTCTTCTCATGACGAAAGTCTGTATACTCTCCTCACACTCTGTTATAAACTCATAAGGATCTTTCCTGGTGTCACCAAAAAATCTCGAAGGCCCCATATACATAGAATAATTATGCATAGTCCTGGCTTCAAAAGCCATAACAGGGGAGACAGTCTGATTCTTAACAGGACGAGTTGGGGAACCTTGTGCCACTCTTGAGATGAAATCAGGGCCTCATTAATGGGCATCCTACAAATACAGTACACATGCTCTACCACATCCCTCTAAGTGCCTCATCAAAAAACATCATAATTTAGGATAAAGGTAGATTTGTAGGTGTAGGATCGGGTTGAGCAACTCTTTCCTGACCATACCTATGGGCTCTAGCTCTAGCTCTACCCCGGCCCCTAACTCTATGCGAAGACGGAGGATGGTCATCATCTCCAGATACAGAACGTGTGTGAACCATCTATGAAAGAGTGAAGCAAAAGTGAATTTTCAAGAAACCTCACATAAAAGAGTCAAAAGAAAGTTATCCATCCTAAATGAGCCTTGTATCTTTCTAAATATAGGATACAGACCACCATGTACTAATCTGTGAGACTCTACAAGATACTTTCTCCTATATCAAGTGACACCGGTGAACCTAGAGTTCTCGTACCACTTTATCACGACCCAAAAATTAAGTTGTGATGGAGTCTACATTCCACCTATAAAGAAGCCGAACCTTGGTGCAGATCATTAAGTGATAGGCTAGTAGTACCAAGTACCAAAAGAAAATAGAAAAGAGATGAAGAGAAGAAATCAAAGAATGTCACCAAAGTACATAATAGAAAGTTAATCCCTGGAACCTGGTATCATGACTCTAGAGCATCTATATAAAGAATAGCACAAAATACAACCCCCAACAGGGAAAGAATAATAGGTAGCCATCCTGGACCAAAACTAGAACAACTCTTTATTAGAAGGAGAAGTAGTCAGCAAGAACGCCAACTACTCACCATATCTTTGAAATAGCTCCGATCTATCTCGCACGATCGCATCCTCTCTACTGACTCATACTAGGATTTGCATCATAAAATATGCAGAAGTTTAGCATAAGTACCAAAACGTGGGTAACCAGTAAGCATCATAGGCCGACCTGGAAAAAGCAAGCATAAAGTAAGGTAAAGTGTGATCGTAAGCTTATAAGGAAACAACACACAATAACATATAGAGAGGGAGTAACCATAGTAATGGCTAACAAGTACAATTAAAGGTCAGATATCAGTGTGTATAAACATATTGAACCTAAGTCATAAGAAAATCTTGACTAACATGACACACACCTGAAGCTCTAATATAACAAGCATAAAGAAAAACCATAAAGAGGAAACAAGACTCATAACATCCTAATCTACCAGCAAGTAAAGCAAGGAGAGTACCAATATCCTTAGAAAGATAACTCATAAGGCCTAGCTAGCAATCAAAACCTACCAGCATCCTATACTATCGGCAGGAATAACAAGGCATACATGTAAGCCAATAAGACTCCTTACACAATCCCGAAGAGTACAGAAAACTACAAAGAATGCAATGCAAAAGGGTGTTGAGAAAGGTAAATAAGTGCTCATACGCACCATCCCTAACATGTAGCCATGGTATGAAGGACCCACAGGAGATATCTCTGTGTACTACTACTCCTTGTATACCCCTACCCCAGGCTGCACAACATACCAAAGGAATATCGACCTAGGTTGAAAGTTCTATGGAAGGATTCAATCCCAAGTACAAAATTCTTTTAAAAAATCAACTAGAGCATAATCATCAAGGCATAAAATCCAAAACTCAGGCTCAGTTTATAGATCATATCTCAGTGAAAAACACAAGTCCAACTACTTAGGTAGAAAAAAAATTCACTATAAAAAACCTGACTGTCCATATATAGACAATATCCAAAAACATAGTAGTAGTGAGAAAATAGGATTAGGTGTTGTGATAAAGCAGCTCCATAATGCTCATCAGCATAGTTGTGGAAGGCATAAATATAATGTTCAGGAATTCAGTCTCTGATTAGTGTTCTTCCAAAACCAAGTAACTTTTTAAATGCCAATGCATAATCGTGGAACAAAATAAATCAGCTGTCTAAATCGGCCCTAAAGCCACTAGTTAAAATCTAGGAGATAGCTACTAAGCTCTAATAACTAGTGTAATCCCCTCCCCAACCTCAAATATATTTCATAGAAACCATGAAACACGCGAAAAGGTTCTCGTATCCCTAGGGATATATAACAAGAAAAAAGACCATAAAGATAGCTCATAGGACAATATAACAACTATAATGGGGCTCAAAACTAGTATCCCAGTCTCGATATACAATTTACCAAGAATATCCAATACTTGATGCCCAATCTAAAAGAAGTAAGTCGTAGCCTACTTGGATTACAAAATTAACCTCGAGAAGTGAGCTGATATATCCGAAGTTCATGAATAAGATCAAAGTCTCATGAAGGTAACAAAAACATAATCAACCCATATTTCTTATTATGGTTACTAGTGTGATAAAATACATAAAGAGAATATTTTAATAATTAAATTTTAGTTGATCCATAATTTTCTTAACTTACCTCCTATTTTATAAAACTACCCAGTCTCTCAATCTTTGAAACTTGCCTTCTCGACCATGTCCAGTTGAACTCGTCTTAAGTTCAAGCATTGTTCCTTGAACTTGACTGTCCATTAATGACAAAATAAGCTAGAACCTGAGCTTTCAAAGTCTGGATTTCCTATTAACTATTTATTATGATTCCATTTTATATCAAGTATGATCAATATTCCTCAGTTAACATTCTGATATTTATGTTTCCCTTAAGCTAATGTGTCTTAATAGATTATGGTCAATATTAGTATACGTCAAATAATTTGTGTAATCATGTTAAAATGGGAGGTTGACATTACTAACGTATCTTTGATAATCTCTATGTATACTATTAGTTATATTTTTTCAACAAAGATAGTCGTGGTAAAATCTATAAGTTACTCAGCCTTTTTTGAACTTATCCACTATGTATTAGATTGGTAAAATCTATAAGTTACTCAACCTTTTTTGAACTTTTCCAATATAGCCTTTATCTAATCCTATTGGATAAGTTTAATAGGATAAGTTCAATAGATTAGCCTTTATCTAATCCACTATTTGTATTTTTTATAGGATTAGATTGGTAAAATCTATAAGTTACTCAACCTTTTTAAAACTTTATCTAGAATGAATCCCTGAATACTGTATACAAATATTGCATAAATCTAATATCAATCGAGTCAGCCTCAACCAAATGGATTCAAGACTTGAAGATCAGAAGTAGTAAAAATCTTAAGTGGGGCTAAGGCTTGAATTCAAGCTCACTCCTTAACTCTTGTATTTTCATTATTTGCATGAATATTTAATTTATTTGTATGCTAACACTTTATCTAGAATGAATCTCTGAATATAACCATATTTATTTGTTTTCCCTTAATAAAGTATTTTGTAATCATTTTTTATCTATATAAAAATGATAGAGTTAGTGCTTAATCCAAAAAGGACTACTTTTGCACAGATGTCTATACATTCTTATAAAATATTTTTCAAATTAATCTTTATCTTAAAATCATAAAAAATTATAAAGTAGTTATATTTATAAATGTAGACACTGATTTAGCAATTTTATAAGTTTGTCACTTACTTCTTAAAATAATTATAAAAATTATTATAACCCATTGAGGGATGTTCCTGAGGCACCTGAAAAACCTTTCTCGGGAAATTATGAATCCTTACCCAAATATCATTGAACTTAGAATTTTTTTCCTGTTATTTAAATTTGAGGTTTTCTTAATTTCTTCAACAAATTAAGTGGTGGCTTTATTATTTTCAAATTATTTAAGAACTTTCCTTAAGTTTTTAAATAATTTGACACTTAGCCATTTTTTTTACGAAAAACCACTTAGTTACTTAAAGGGAAAGTAAATACTAGGTAGTTATCTTGAGTGTACCTACTGGCGGGTTGGGGTTTCAATTGGGTTTTGATTGCTAAATTTTCATGTTTACTTTACTTCCTTTCCATATACCTTGATTTCTAGTTGTACTTCTTAACTCCTGTCAGTTCTTTAGTAGATCATTGCCTTGACTTAGCTGGTTACCATATTAGAGCTCCAGTTATGTTTCTCTTTATCGTTGTCCTTATCGGTACTTAGAATTGCCTTTCGTTCACATTAGTTAGCTGGTGTTTGTACATTGTTTCTCCTGGTAGCCAAATGTGTCGCTTATTTCTTTAAGTTGTGACCGATTGCTTTGTTACCTTAATAACTAGTTTTACCTTACTCCTTTAGCTTGATTGTATTTCTTGTCATTACCAATGCTCCATTAGTGGACCAGGTGTGTACTCCCTCTTCCACTATGATCTATTTCCTGACATTGCTTGTATCTTGGTTAGCCCCTTCTTATATCTCCTCCTTGATGATTGCCTATCTTACTTACCGATTAGATTACGTTTTAGTCTTTACTTGCACCGTCATTGTTGTTACTACCTTGCGTTTTATTATTGTTCTCCCTATTGCATTATTTGTATCTTATGCTCGCGCGATCGGCCTATAATGTCGTGTAACTCCCCAGAGTCACCCCTTAGGCATCACAAGGCATCCTTAACTACTAAATTGCCTCAGTGGCCTCGTGTGGACCTTTGGATCATATGTTGATCTAATACTCACACTCAATGGAACAAATTTATAAATAAATTAGAAAGTGTAATGGTCCATCTCAAATGAATAAATAAGAAGTATAGAAATGAATAAGAAAACTTCAAATTTCAAATTTTCTATCTCAACGTCTGAAAGACACTACAAGTTGCATCTAAAATGCTATAACAATACCTTTATCTATCAAAAAGATGAAATGAATAGCTGTTAATATGTCATCTCTAATAATAGTAAAGTAATGAAATAACATTAGCTCTGGTTCCTAGATCAAATGGGAACTCACCAACGTCTACTTCTCCGTGGAATGCAAATCAAGTCAACTGCGAAAGTTCAGATGGTTGGGATGACCTTCACGGTAAATAACATGCAGCACAAAGTATGCGACTAGTACATTGAATATACTGAGAATGTAGGAAGGTACCATGAAAAGGAAATATTAATATGATCAACAATACTCTATATAAGCCATGAACTTGGCAATGCAATGCATAAACAACTCTGGCTCTGATTGTCAACTTTGAAGGCAATAATATGCAATAGTATCATTATTAATAAAACTCAAATCTCTATTATAACTACCCAAGCTGAGTGACCGTTATCATGCTGACATACAGTATATTTATCACTGATCTACCGACACACTTCATATTAAACATGTGGGTGCATTTTATATATCAAGTATTTAAAAAGAAATTTGAACTTAATCATAATTAATGAACTCATAATAAAGATCAATATTTATTTCAATTGTGAAAATGAAAAGCCTCACTCTAAACTACAAATCTCAACATACAAAACTTAAGCAAACTGATAGTTTATAATATAGAACTTCACCTTTTCAAAATACAAGGAAAGGACTCAAAAATCATCTTTAAACCTCGTTATATTCTTTGAGAAAAATTACTTAATTTAAATCTTGTTTATAAAAAATTGACTTAACACTGTGGGAGGGTATATACCCAACATATACGACCATGTGATTGGCCATGGAATTCATAAAACAACTAGCTGAAGGGAGTACCTTACTATGAATTCATAAAACAACTAGCTGTAGCTAAAAACTTATGAGGCTAACCATATGCTCATATTGCATTCAAGCCTAAATCGGAGGTGCAGGGTACAACATGTAATAAGATCATACTAGTCTAAACACAAGATTTTATATTTTATATGCAAAAGAAAAATACTTCCTATATCCCTACCATCAATCAACATTAAGCACCAATCAAAGAGTCACTGACCACATACTATAATCTGTTACATATTCATCAACACCATGTTCAAGACAATTAGTGTAAATACACTCACTTTATGGATCCTTGAAGATAAAACTAATACATCTAGGTATCTTATTACCACATCTGGAATCACTAACTCTACACATTCACTACAACTATGCTTAACATCTTATGTGACAAAGGCACCCCAATACTACTACTAACTGAACATACATTTTGTCCTATCTCTACTTCTACTCAATTTCTTTCACTTCCATGTATCTCATAATTCATGGAATCACAATAGAAAGTAAAGCATAACCATAAACTATAGAAGTTACAAATCACAGTCTAACTCTATAACTCATACTTGGGGTCTGAACATAACTATTGGAAAGGGACACATCATTGTTACACCCCTGACACTCAAGCTGAGGTCTAAAAACTGAAATCATGGAATAAAATGAATAATTGGAATATAATAGGAACTATATTTATGAATCATATTGGAATTCTATAGTTGATATAATGAGCTGACTGGATTTTTTCATTATAGAAATTGAACGAGAACAAAACCTTTATAAGGTGTATGGACAAGGGCACAACATGAGTTTTCATATTTAACTGAAGTACAAGGAGTAGGATGGGGTAGGAATGGGTCATCATCTGATCATAGTTCGATGCTAGGACTGCTTACTAATAAGGTTGCAAGAATTAACTTGTTCTCCCCCTAACCATATCCCCCTTGGGATGAAAGCTAAAAATTCAAAGTCTTGGAACACCTTCTCTATACTAGGATACAACAAACTATCTGTATGATTGAACATTCACTATACACCTGAATGCCAAGATTCTTCTTTAAGTACTATAAACATTCATATTCAGAGTCTTTTTTAGGGCTCCTCTCTAAACCAACTAAACTACTTCTTTTCCTAAAAGCCTAGCATTGAAAATTCAACACTCTCTCCAGCATACAAACATTATTTATTCAATTGGTTATATATTTTCATACCATAATACCTCACACTAGAATAATCGCCTAGATTCCAAGCCATTCATTCAATATTAAACACGAAAAACATACAACTTCCCATCATTACTGAGACTTACAACTACCAAATCATAAATTAATACTAGTATTGTAAAAATCAATAATAACTTAGTCAAATATCGATCGTACATCCTAAAGGATACAAGATTGTGCACAACCATTCCATAGTCATCCACAGCATAATCCAATTCTTCATAAATATCAACCTCTCATCCTACTCACACTATTATGATACAAGTACTAACTTATTACTCCTTAACAAATAGACAAGGACATACCATCCTTCTACTCTCGAATAATCATACAACCTCCAACTAAACATCTTAATCAAAAACTATATCCCATTCTAACTTCTACACTTATAACTTTATTTCCCTAGCTCACGATTATTCAACCATAACATCTATCCCGAATACACCTCTAGTGTCAACCACAGAATGAGTATCCTCTACTTCTACTTCTACTTCTACTACCCTTCCAATTAAATTAACTTACCACCAAACAAGAATTGGTGATGGACTTTAATTAATGAGTTCAAAAGGAGAGTGAGGGTCCTGGTCTACCTAGATCCTAATTTCTGAACTGACTAATTGGTGGCCCTCGATCTGGTTCTCTTCAGGGTGGCATGATTTGAAGCACGTAACTCACAAGTTATAAAATATTTTCTTATAGTTAAACCCTCTGGCATAAAGTAAGACTTAAACAAAGGAAAACTTTGTTAAATGCTTAGTAGCATCTCAATTATGAGTATACTGTAGTTCATACTCATAAATAAGACTTTACCTAACATTGGCTTTCAAAAACCCTAGGAATCTATGAACCTAGTTCTCTAATACCAAGTGTGTAATGCCCCAGAGTCACCCCCTAGGTGACACAATGCATCCTTAACTACCAATTTGCCTCAACAACCTCAGATGGACCCTTGGTTCATGCATAGCTATAACACTCACATCAATGGAAGAAATTTATAAATAAATCATAAAGTGTAATGGTCCATCTCACATGAATATATATAAGTATAGAAATGAATAAGAAAACTTCAAATTTCAAATTTTCTATCTAAACGTCTGAAATCCACTACAAGCTACATCTCAAATGCTAGAATAATGCCTTTAGCTAGCCAGCATAAAATAAAATGAATAACTCTTAGTATCTCAACTTTAATAACATTCAAGGAATGAAATAACATCATCTCTGGTTCCCCGATCAAACGGGAACTCACCAATTATACTTCTCTAAAGAATGCAAATCAATTCAACCGCGAACGTTCAGATGGATGGCTAGACTTGTATGGAAAATAACATACAGCACAGAGTGTGGGTCAGTACATTGAATAAACTGAGTATGCAGGAAGGTAGCCTGAACAGCCAATATCAATATGCTCAACAATACTCTATATAAACCATGAACTTGGGTATACAATACAGGAACAACTTTTACTCTAACTGTTAATATTGAAGGCAATAATATGCAATAGTATCATTATTAATAAAACTCAACTCTCTACTATGTCAATCCAACTTGACTGACCATCATCGTGTTGGCATATAGTATACTTATCGCTGCTATTATGACACACTTCATATTAAATATATGGGTGCATCTTGAACATCAAGTATTCAAAAAGAACTTCAAACTTGATCATAATTAATAAAATCATAAATAAAGTAAAATCAACATTTCTTTAAATTATGAAAATGGAAATCTGGACTCTAAACTACAAACCTCAACATACAAAACTTAAGCAAAGTGATAGTTTATAATATAGAACGTCACCTTTTCAAAATACAACAAAAGGGCTCAAAAATCATCTATAAATGTTGATCTTTATTGTATAATTCAAAAATCATCTATAATGCGGTCCATGTGTCAAACTCTGAGTGGCTTGCAGGGGAACCTTTGTAGACCACTTACTTTTGAAATGGTCCACTGAAAGTTGTCGGCAACTTGCTTTTTGAAAAGGCTAGTGGTCCACAAAAAAAGTTGTCTGCCATTCTGCTTTTTGAAAGGCTGATGATTCACTGAAAAGTTGTAGGCCATTCTGCTTTCTGAAAGGCTGATGATCCACTGAAAAAGTCATCTGTCTTCTAGTGTTTGATAAAGAAGATATGATAAGGCTTGTGGTGATGGAAAAAATCTTCTCCCACTCTCAAATGATTAATATAATCAAAAAGACTTTTCATTTTTTCTTTTTACCTTCAAAATAATTCTGGTGTTTTGCACCTCTATTT
>JBDJHY010177521.1:0-12172 GCA_039654485.1 Withania somnifera
GGATCCGAACTATCGGTCCCAGCAAGTCATAAATGACTTGGGGAAACTACCGAAACACCCTAGGATGCAAGACACTGTGTATTTATCATAAATGGCCTTAAAAGACATTACACGGGATGTGCAAAGTTATCCAATAACCTAGTAATATTATTGATTTATAATAATGAGATGTTCCCTTCTTGTGAAGAAGCATGATCTTTATTGATTGAGCATATTAAAGAGAGTCAATTTTAGTATGAAACGTTATGCATCATTCGTGATAAGGTTTTGAGGGGTTAATTGAAGGAGTCAATTTTGGATCAAGATTGTGTGGTGTGGTTTATGGTATGAAATTATTTCACTATGATAGGTGACATAACTAGACTGATCTTAAAAGAGGACTACATTTAATGGTATTCTTCTATTTCTTTATATTCAAGGACAAATTTAGCTCTACTGGTGGATTATGTAATGACCCTCGGAGTTATTTTATATTTTATTGTTAAATAATGTTTATTCCCTTTCCATGTAGTTGAATTACATCTCTTTTCATTTTTTTGAGTGGTTACATTAAGGGCAGGAATGTTGGTTTAGTTACGTAGAGAGTTTTTAAAGGATTTGATGTTAAAAGTGTGGTTTGGTAGGTGTCTTGATGGTTCATAGCTCAGAATGGATATCTGGCAAATTCAGTTACCTCTAGAATTGGGCTTTTATTAGGTTTTCAGTCTAGAATGAATATTTATTTTGGTTTTGGGGCCTTTGAGAAAAAATTATGTGTTTAAAAGGATAAATATTTATAGTTGAGTTTTTGTTAGTGGTCTATGGTTTGGAAACAACAACTTGTAAAATGAAATTATGAGTCCTTATCCATGTCGTTGGTTGGGTTTAGCGCTTTGTTCATTCTGACTTGTTATCATGAGTCAACAATACGAGTCATATATTGGCCACGACTCATAAAGTGACTCGTGGACTATGTTATGGAAATTGAGGCTTTGACTGATATGTTTAATGAGTCATTCCACGACTCATGGAGTGGGAACCACGAGTCATGATTCATCTCGTAGAACCCTATTTTTTGAATCTTGTGTTATTTTATTGAAGGGTATTTCAGTAATTTCCTACCTTTTTAACTGTGTATAAGAACTTTTCAACTATTTCTTCCACATTTGAAAATCTAGCCTTTGATAAATCAATTTGGGGAGAATCTTAAGCTACTTTGGAAAATTTCAAAGAGGATTTTCAAAATCTAAGCATTGGGTAAGTTTGTAAATTTTATCATTTTTCATGAAATTAATCATTATTTCATATCTAAATTCTTAGTTTCTCAAAAATTCAAATTTGGTGTTTTGGTTCGAAGCTTGAAATTGATATTTTAGGGTTTTAGGGGATAATTTAAGTTGGAATTTGATGAAACATAAAAGTTTTGAATGACACATATGACAGTGTGATATATGATCATTGATGAACATCTCCTCGCTTCTTTCTTTCTGAGCCCAGCCACCTTCGACCATCACTAGTGCCTAACTCATTCATAAGCATGGAAAATTGCCACACTTCCCCCTCTTTCCTTATCTCTATTGTTGATCTCAGTCCACTTTCTTGAGAACCATTCTCCATCAATATTCATCAAACTAATCTCCATCAAGATCATTCAAGATCTACTCAACGCTCACTAGCATTGTGCACACTAGTGCATTATTAGAATCCAAACAAGCCTGACTAGATCTTGGATACTATGGTGTGTATCCAATGACCTATGGTTTTTGTGACCTATTAGTTCAAGTCACTAATTCATTTTTCTCTTATTTTCTTTTATGTATTCTTGCAGGTAATATTTGGTAGATAGAATCAAGAGACAAGTTTCTAGTGACTAATTTCAGCATCAAATTATTGGAATTCAACACAAAATTTGTCCTTTTCGTCCAGGTAATACTGAGATTTATAATCTTGATTTTCTACTAGTCCGAGAAGTGACAACACTAGGTTGGAATAAGCTAACCTGGAAAAATACTTAGCCAATCTATAAGGTGAGGGTGCAACAGTCAGTCTAAAGATTGAAAGGAACTGATCCTTGTTAATCAACCGCACATTGTCTAACAAAATCCAATTCTCTTGATATGTTCCTCATTTCCCTATTTTTCAAAATTATTACATTTTCTCGGTTGACTTTTTATACTGGAATATGTATTTTTTTTTCTTTGTGGTATTTAGGGTGTTGATGATATACTCAAATTCTTTGATAGTAGGTTTATCTACAATAACTAGTAGTGTCCTCGTGGGCACATTCCTCTCTGGGAAGGTCTGGTCTAATCGAAGTCAACTAACACACATGGAATGCGGGATTCGTTTTCACCAAGCTGGTCATTTGAGATATTCTAGTGTCATGGCACATCTTCTCTACTCCATATTGAAATGTAATATCTCAAACAATAGGCCTCTGTTAGAATCAAACTAATTAAATCACCCACCTTGGGCACACACATCCTACTACTAATGTGCAAAACACTATCAGAATGAAGACATGTCTCTTTGATTTTTCCTCTCAAAAATTTATCACTGATAATGTGCAATTTCTCATCTTTAAATTACTTTTTTTATCAACTCTATCAAGGAACAACGAGCCTCTACAACATCAAGGATCCTACCATTATTTGAGATCTATAATTGGAAAAGGTTGTTGCCTAGAGCCTGAAAATCTCTAGCCAAAGGTTTCTCTTTCACATGAACTGAAGCAAAACTATGCATAGTAGTGGATTTCCTACTCAATACATTATCTATCCCATTAGCTTTACCAGGATTGTATAGAATATTTATATCATAATATTTCAACAACTAAATCCAATGTCACTACCTAAAATTCAAATCCTTTTTTAATGACCCTTGCAGTCATTTTTATGCTTTATATTATATCTTGTGTTCTAGAGCTTTCTAATAGCTACCCTAGGTCATTTATGAGCTGCTAGGACTAGTAGTCCAACACCCCGATGGTTTGGTTGAGGTTTATCTCACTTTGCATATTTTAAAGCCTAAATGTAGGTACTAATTGACTTTACTAAAAATTTCTTTAGGATGAACTCTGAATCAAATTGTGATAATTCTGGTAGCTCCAGAATGTGGATTTTTGTCTAGGTGGAACCTTGGTCAGGTTTCAGGAGCTTCTAGTGTAAGTTTATCCTATTTTGTGAGTTTTTAGTTGGTCGATAGTCAAATGATTGACATTGGTAAACATTTGATGATCGGATCATAAGATAAAAAATATGATTGTGTCATCAGCTCTGGACTATTGATTTTAGGATAAGAAGAGTGTTCGTTCATTACTCAAGGTGTTCGAGGTGATTTCGAGTTTTTTATGGATTTTTGGTATTTTAGGCTTGTGTCGACTAGGTTAACATTTCTCCAAAACGACCTTATATGTGGCTTCAACTATGATGTTGAGTCTAGAATATCTTTTGGGATAATTTGGCCTCCAAACACATTATAAGTGGTGTTTGGAGTACTTTCCAACAACTGGTTATTTGTTTAAAAACTGGCATCTATTGTAGTCTGTATTTTATTTGCGATCTTGAAAAGGATGTCATGCGATTGCGAAGGTTATCTTTTGCCTTCATCATGATCGCGGAGCCCCTTCACATGATTATGACCCTCTTTTTCCTTCTTCCTCGCAATTGCAAGCTTTATCATCGCGATCGCGATGACTAAAATCCCTGAGCCTTGTGATCGAAGTACTATGCTATGCAGTCACAAAGGACAAATGCCTGAGAGTATATGTTTCAGCAGTTCCTCAATTTTTTAGTCATTTTCCCCCATTATTTCTCTTAAATCTTGTGTAAGTGACAGTGATTCACCATAACATTGTAGGTTGGTGTATTAGATGCGTAGTTCATTATTTCCTCGCACTCTAGCTAAAGTCCTCCTTCTTTTATACCGTCATCAATGGTGAAACCCCACACCATTTTAGCATATGATCTGGCATATATGTTCTTGCTAAATCTTGGACTTTTCAACTGGTTATCGTTGTATTTTTGTGCTTTGATCTTGATTCCCATCCACAACCAATTTTGCATTATTTTTCTGATATGTAATCCCTCCATTTAACCTTTGTAGTTTTGTAATGTTCTATGTTTTGTTTCACTTATTTTATGGGAACATTTATTCCCTTCCAATCACTCAAATTCTTCTCATTTTGTAGCATGAGTTCCTTGTTATGCAAGAAACTCCATGACGAAGTTCATTTTTTGGGTCCAGCTAGTGGGTCCCGCAGACCCGTTTTAAGCTCAATTTTTTAGAAAGTTTGAACTATAGAATAATCTATATATTTGGGTTTTCCTTGACTTATAAATCATTATTTTATTAGTTTTGGAACCGTTCAAGTTCGTTTGCTGTCTGTCTATCTTATATTCGAGAGTTGCAGCGCGCTGTTCATCAGACGAGAAATAGAGTCCATGGGGTTTACTTTGGGGACATAGCTCATACAATAGTGCTAAATAGCATATTTAGGTTGGGATTATATTTTGATACTGTGACCATTGACCGCTTCTTCTATACTACTTCATCCCTTTTTTCTGACGGTGTTAGGTGTAATACGATTACTTTTACATATTATTGGCCATAGGGTGACTCTAGAAGTAGTAGAATGCTATCCCGTGGGTTGTCTTTTGTGTTTTTCCCTTGGTTTTGGGCTGGTGTCTTGTGCTTCTAGCGATAGCTTAGTTGCTCCTATACAAGGTATAGGTTAGCTGTAGATATTACCTGTGTTGTTGCATTCATATAGCGTGAGAACTGTCAAGTTCAATTCTAAGAGTGCATTTAAGTTGGAGGCCTGGTATCACCCTTTTTCCTACACTAATGGTCTTGGGAGGACGATTTTCATATAATAATGACTAAAATTACTAAAACTAGATTAAAATGAGATTTTCTAATAATAATAACAACATAATTGACTTTTCTACTTATTTTAGAGTTGGCTGCGTACCGAGCACCAGGTACTACCTTTTTCACTTATTTTAGACTATTTTTACACCCTAACACCGGGTACCACCATTTACTACTTATGTTGGCACTTGAGTCTGACTTTTCTTGATAGCGAGTACAGTCGTTATCATACTACTTCACACTTATTAGTTCAGGACCTTGCTTCCCTAGGACAGAAAGACCTGAAGTACTAAGTTGCCGAGCTTATGACATGGTGATACTATTGTACTGAGGCCTTTTATTCTAGGTTGTGAGTCTCCTTAAGATTCTATGATACTGAGTGGTGAGGCATAATATGATGTTAGGAATTTTGTACGCGGTTGGCACACCTCCATGGACCCTATCATTTTGAGAACAGATACACCAGAGGAGGGGTTTGAGGTGGAGTAGAGGCACTCGGGAGTAGAACTTCCATGGTTCCTACCAATTACTTCAAGTGTTAGATGAGGAGCGTACACAGAATAATAGAATCATTGTGTCTGTGTTTATTTTATCACACTTAGTTGTTTGGGCCTTCTCACTACATTTTCTTTCAAAGATATATGGTGAGATTTTGAAATCCACTTATTCCTACTCTCTTCAACTTTATATTTTATCTCTTTTGTACTTCAAAGACATGCTTTGTATTATAGGCTTGTACTTGTACTCTTTACTTACTGTCTCTATATATAAAGTGATACTATGTCTTTGGGAGGTTTGTTGATTAAATTTATGCTATTCCTCTTCTCTAAGATCATTTTCTTTCTCTTTACTTCATTTATCACACTTGTGCGTCCCGTTATTGGCATACTAGCCCTCCGCATCTACTCCAGGCTAAAGGGTTGGTTCTCCTACTTATTGAATAGTAGGTGCCATCATGAACTAAGAAATTAAGTCATGACATCTTGGTATCAGGGCATAGGTTTTAACTGGCATCAATGTACAGAGCTAATGTCTAGTTGAGTCTTACAGATCGACTTGGAGACATCATTGACCTATCTTCAAGAGGATATGGTGGCATATAGGAATATGAATCTATTTTTGGAACCTATGTTGTATGTGTATCCTAGACAGTTTCTTGGAGTTCTCATTTTTCTTCTTTATTCTAACATAGATGGCACACACACAATCTACTTCGGCATAGGACGGCAAGCTTTCTAACCCAGTAGCTCGAGATTATGATTAGTTCTATACCATGGAACCTATGGGGTTACGACTTTAGCACTTACTATAGAGACCCCAGCAGTGCCTGTAACATCTACTCTAGTTCCAATTCCATTTCTACCATCTACTACAGATTTTTGTGCTATTCTTTGGTAGTTACTTTCATTTTTTAAGGTCCTCTAGCAGACTAGGCATAAACTTCTACCTAGGGGGTAGCCTTCGTTGCTTCAAGTTCAGGGGTACCTCCCACAGCTGTAGTTCCTCCTCTAACCCCAACAGTTCATCCAGCACTATTATTTTAGCTAGTAGCATCCCCAATCCCTGCTCAGGTTCTTCCTATCTTAGTTTTTGCTCCAATTTTGGTACCTCAATATGCTATGATCGATTCAGGGAAGAAGCTCCTGACAAGGTTTTTGATACTAGATCCCCTTAGGTTCATTGGAACTTTACGGAAGAGTGACCACAAGTTCATATCGAGTGTGAGAAGAGGTTGAGGAACTTTGGTATTCTTTAGACGTATGGAGTCTCCTACACCACCTATTAGATTCATGGTGCGGCAAAGTAGTGGTTGAGAGCTTTGATGACTTATAGACAATTAGGGTCGCCTCATCTAACTTGAAGAGATCCTATAAGGTATTTATAAGGAGGTTCATCTCTAAAGCCGAGTGATATTATCTGAGGTTGGGGTTTAGACATTTAGTGAAAGGCTTGATGTTAGAGGAGGAATATGAGGCCTGTTTTCAACATCAATTAGTCGGAGTTAAGTTTATACCTATTAAGATAGTGCGAGTACATAGATTTGAATATAGATTGAGGATACACTCTACGATGTAGTCACATTGTTTGTTTCAGATGGTCACCCATTGCAGGAAGTTTTGGACCATGTACAATGTATGGAGACCCTCCATCATGAGTCATTTTAGTGTATTAAGAAGAGGTAGAGATAGTAGGGTGGTTACACTGGGTCCTATTTTGGGGGCCTTAGGCAGTAGTAGTAATCTCAAGGCTAGTCCAGTATGTCGGTTCAGGAGTAACTTTATGTTTCTGATCCTCTTCCATAGGTTTTTAATGTGCCTCTTTTAGGGTGGTCTTCATGAGGTTTTATGTCTTATGTATGTGGTGGTTAGTCAGGTTCAGGCCGTGATTCTTGATAGAGTGGGCCGTGTTTTGATTGTGCAATTATTAGACACTATGACAGAGAGTGCCCTCATAGGGGTATATCTCAGAATGTTCCTCAACCCATTCATCATGTAAGGTCAGTTCCACCATCGGATAAAGATGGATAAAAGGGTGGTGGTTCCCTTGATAGAGACAAGAATGGTAGGAGAGGCGGTCGCGTTAGTGGTTGTTCCGGTGGAAGCCACCAATTATGTGTTGTACCAAGGAGAATGGAGGCGGAGGCCTTAGATGTTTTTCATAGGTACTATCTCTATTTGTTCTAGACCACCTCGGCCTTGTTTGATCCTAGATGCACATGTTCACATGTTTCCTCCTACTTTGCACCTAACCTGGGGTTAGCTAGTGAGATATTATATGATACCGTGTTTGTTTCTACCCTTAAAGGAAATTCTTTAGTAGTGGATCCGGTTATGAGGACCTGTTTGGTTTCTATTGGTGGGTTAGGTACTTGAGATGATATATTGTTTCTAGGCATGGTATTCTTTGATGTCATATTGAGCATAGACTGGTTACCCCCTCATAGTACGGTATTTTGGATTTCTATGCCAAGACTGTTATCTTTATTGTGCCTGGTGTATCACTTGTTGTGTCGTAGGGTTCTATTAGCCATTCACCGATAAGGATCATCTCCTTCTTTGGGGATTGGAGATTGGTGGAGAGAGGGTGTCTGGATTATTTATCTTACGTTCTCTATGTTCAAGCCGACACTCCTACTCCTAAGTCTGTTCTTATGGTATTTGAGTTCTTAGATGTTTTTTCGATCGATCGACCTGGCCTTCCACCCGAGTGGGTTATTAACTTCACCAATAATTTAAGGCCAGGAACCAGGCCTATTCTAATTGCTCCTTACTGTATTTCTCCTACTGAGTTAAGGGAGTTGAAGGTTTAGGTCTAGGATTTTATAGATAAGGGTTTCATATATTCGAGTGTATCTCCTTGTGGTGCACCAGTTCTATTTGTTAAGAAAAAGTATTGTATGATGTGGATATGTATTAGTTATTGGTAGCCGAACAAGGTGAAAGTTATGAACATGTATCCAATGCCGAGGATTGATTATTTGTTCGACCAGCTTTAGGATGCCATGGTGTTTTCTAAATAGACTTCATATTAGGATACCACTAATTAAGGATATGTGGGGAGGAAATTTTGAAGACAGTGTTCAGGACTCGATATGGGAATTATGAGTTTCTGGTCATGTCTTTTAGGTTGACCAATGTCCCAGTAGTCTTTATGGATATGATGCACAGGTTACTCAAGCCCTATTTACATATGTTTTTTATCATGTTTACCGATGACATTTTTGTGTACTCATATAACATGTTTGAGCATAAGCAATATTTTCCATTGATACTCTATACACTGGGAGAACATCATCTTTATGCCAAGTTCTAAAAGTACAAGTTCTTTTTTGAGTCTGTAGCATTCCTAGGATACGTGGTATTTTAGGATAGGATTAAGATTTGGGCAATGCGTGATTGTTCATACCAATGTATCCTCCTAAGGTTCAAAGCCTTGTTGGGTTATTGGGCTACTATAAATGGCTTGTTGAGGGTTTTCGTCAATTATTGCACCATTGAATAGACTGACTAGGAAGAATATTCCTTTTAGGTGGTCATAGGATTGTGAGTTGAGCTATTTTAAGCTTAAGGAGTTGTTTACTTCAACCCAGTTTTGACCCTTCCAGTTGAGGGACAAATCTTTTCATCGTATTGTGATTCTTCGATTGTATGTCTAAGGTATGTTTTGATGCACCAGGGTAGAGTTATTGCTTATGTGTTTTGGTAGTTAAAGGTTCATAAGCGTAATTACCCCACTCGCAACTTGGAGTTGACAGTGGTGGACTCCCATATGATATTTATACTGACCCTCACATCTTTCAATACATTATGAACTAGTGGGAACTCAATTCTAGGCAGTGGAGGTGGATTGAGTTTTTGAAGACTATGATATTATCATTTTATACCATCCTGGAAAGGGAAATGTGGTAACAGATGCCTTGAGCCTGAAGGAAATTTGTATGGGTAGTCTCTCATCCTTATCAGTTTTGGAGAGTCTGTTGGTGTTTTCCATTTAGTCTTTAGATAACCGATTGGATAGGTTGGATTCGATAGACCATTAGAGGTTTTTGGCTTGTGTTGAGGCTCGTTCTTTATTTTTGGATTAGATTTAGTAGT
This sequence comes from Withania somnifera, assembly GCA_039654485.1. NCBI lineage: Eukaryota > Viridiplantae > Streptophyta > Magnoliopsida > Solanales > Solanaceae > Withania > Withania somnifera. Next base: position 9,447 of record JBDJHY010177521.1, read on the forward strand.
GGCAGTTTGAGGATTAGCATTTATTTCCCTTTGTGACCAAGTTTTAGCCGGTGAGGCGGGAATGAATTGTATTAATTCATACAGGGTTCTTCGATATGATGGTCATGTTATTGTACCATAGGTTTGTTCAGTTGATACTATGTGAGGCTCATAGCTCTAGGTATTTGACCCCTATGGGTACAACCAAGATGTACTGTGATCTACATCAGTTGTATTGGTGGAGTAGGATGAAGAAGGGTATTGCATGGCTTGTTTCTCGGTGTTTGAACTACCAGCAGGTTAAGTTCGAGCTTCGAGAACTAGGTGGTTTGATTCATAGACTCCTTATTCTGACCTAGAAGTTTGAGCATGTGATGATGAACTTCATTTTGGGTTTACCACAAACTAGATGAGGTCATGACACCTTATGGGTTTATTGATAGACTAACTAATTCAACATACTTCATCCCTACTCATTCTTCATCCAGTGCAAAGTGATTGGCTCATATCTACCTTTAGAAGGTAGTTTGCTTGCATGGGGTTCCAATTTCTATAAAAAAAATGGGGTAAGAAGTTAACCTCACAGTTTTGGAGGACTATTTAGCACGGGATGGGTACTAAGGTTCAGTTAAGTACTTCTTTTCACTCACAGACCGACAAACAGCCTGAGGGGACTATTCAAGTGCTTGAGGATATGGTAAAGGTATGTGTTTTCAATCTTAGGGTGTGTGGGATCAGCATATGGACTTAGTGGAGTTTCTATATAATAACAGTTATCACTTTAGCATCTATATGGGACCGTTTGAGGCCTCATATGGTAGGAGGTGCACTTCATCTATTAGTTGGTTTAATGGTTTTGAGCAAGGGTATAAAATAAAAACTTGCTACGTGATTCTCTTGATTGGGTTTGGATGATTTAGGACAGACTGCGGGCAACACAGAGCAAGCATAAGAGCTACATAGACTATAGACTTTATGCTTTTGAGTTTGGAGTTGGTGACAAATTCTTCCTATGGGTATGTCCTATGCGCGATGTATGAGGTTTATCAGGGGAAAGATTAGCCCCCTTATAATTGGGCATTTGACATTTTGGAGAGAGTTTGTGATGTTTACTACCATTTGGACTTGCCTCCAATGTATTCATCTATTCATTCAATTTTCCATGTTTCGATGTTGCGATGATATATCCCGAATAAGTCTCATGTTTTCCATTAGGATTCAGTTCAGTTGGAAGAGAGTCTTTCATTTGTTGAGAAGTCGATAGCAGATTTAGCTAGAGATGTTACAAGGTTAAGGTCGAGGGATATCCCAATAGTTAAGGTGCAGTGTAGACATCATCTAGTCTTGGAGGATACTTGGGAGGTCGAGAGTGATATACTGGCATAGTACGCAGTTATTCAAGTCATCAGGTATCTTCCTTCTCTCCTTTTTCTTCTTTTTCTTGACTTTTGAGTAATGGATTCTTTAATGAACCATACAGTTATTTATGTGCTTTATGTGATATCTTGTGGTAGCTTCCCCAGGTCATATATGACCTGTTGGGACCGATAGTCCGTCTCCCTGATGTTCAGTTGAGATTTGTCTCACTTTGAATATTTCAAAGCCTGAACTTATGTACTCGTTTACTTTAGGCAACATTCCTTTAATACAAGCTCGAAATTGAATTCCAATAATTTTGTTAGCTATAAAACGTGTATTTTGGGCAAGGTGGACCCTTGGTCAGGTTTCAGGAACTTTTGGTGTGATTTTAGCCTATTTTATGAGTTTTTAGTTGGCTGATAGTTGAATCTTTTACTTTAGTAAACATTCAATTACTAGAGCATCAGATAAAAAATCCGACTATTTCATCAGCTCCAAAATGCCGAGTTTAGGATAGAAAGAGTGTTTGTTCGCTTTTTGAGGTTGTCATTATGATTCGATTGTTATTGTGGATTTTGGTATTTTAGGACTAAGTGTTGAATCAGTCAACATTTTTTTGAAAAGAACTCGTATCTATATTTCAACTACTTCTTTGAGTCTGAAATGTCATTTCGAGTTTGCGTGCATATTTAGCTTGTGCAATTCGAACTCTGAACACATTTCGAGTGGTACTTGGAGTAATTTCCAATAATTTGTTATGCTGTAATAAAACCAACATCTTGTGCATCCCTGATGTTTTTTCCGATCGCGAAGGGATGTAACACGATTGCCAAGGTCATCTTTTTCCATTATTGCGATCACAGATACCCTTCATGCCATTGCAGTCCTTTATTTCTTTCTACCTCGCTATCGCGAGCTTCATTTTACCGATTGTGATGACCAAAATCCTTAAGCCTCAAGATATCAGCACTATGCCACGTGATTGCCAAGGCCAAATATTTGGCAGTATATATTCAGTAGTTCCTAAACTTGTAGAACTTTACCCCATTATTTCTCTCTCAAACTCTCTCCAAGATAGTGGAATGTGTTGGTGATTCACCATGGAAATGTAGGTCGGTGTATTAGATGCATAGTTCGTCATTTCCTCTCACTCTAGGTGAGATCCTCCTTCTTGAATTCCTTCATTAATGGTGAAGCCTTAGAATTTTAGCCTATGATCAAGCTTACAATTTCTTGCTAAATCTAGGATTTTTTTGCAAGTTATTATTGTATTTTTGTTGTTTGAGCTTGATTCCCGTCCACAATCAATTTTGCATTCGTTTCGATACATAATGCTTTTATTTACGCTTTGTAGTTCCATAATGTTTTGTTTTTTATTTCACTTCTTT
>JBDJHY010177539.1:0-12172 GCA_039654485.1 Withania somnifera
TTCATGGGGATCCAATTAACCTTGAGCATCTGGACGACTACAAGGATATACATATGGTAAAAGATACAGAACAAAAGTATGCGATCAATACATAGAAAGTATTGAGTGCATAGAAGGTAAAAGTATTAGGATAAATACAATAAAAAGGCAAGTCTATGTAATGCATGTACAGATAATAATTACCTTAATTATCATATACTAAACTCAAATACAACAAAAAGAAGTAGATTTAGCAATATTAGTAAAAAGATTTACATTTCAAAGTAGAAAATAAACTCGATTAAAATCTTCCAGACATTACTATTTCTTTAACCAAGATGTGATGAACTTAGTTAAAAACACTCTTTCTGTACTTAACATTCAACTAATATTCAAATAAATCTAATGACTTTGCTGATTTTACTAACACTGATGATTGACAATTTTTTAACTTTGGAAGATTCTTTAATCGACATTCTCCGAGTGTAAGGCTGTAGGGACCAACATTCACTATGCTTGTAGGTTTCTCCAAACCCTTCAAAAGATAAAGGGCGTTGGTTGAACTTCTAGTAGATCAACCAAGTAAGATAAAAAGAAAATCATTGTTCTATGTTGAACTTCCTATGGCTAGCGACCACAGGGTATGGATGATGGTTGAATTTCCTAAATCCTCTCGGTGCTAATACTATTCCCAAGACAGAATACGTGCTAAACTAGTACACTCAAATTGAACGACTATACTTGTCGTCTAAGGCCATTTAAACCATCTTTTAGTTTTTGCTAACTCTAACCCAGTTTTAAGCCAAAACGCCAATTATCAAAATTACCTTTGCTTGGAACTAACAATGATCATAATACATGTTCTAACCCTTCGATTTACCAACATGAATTCCAAGAATATATAATTTTTACACCCAAATCATAAATAAGGAATTTAAATTACACTAAGTATTTTTAATCATGAACTTGACCAAATCTACAATTTAAGGAAACTTATGAAAATTCATTCTTAAATTCTTAAACCCTTCAATTTTATGCAAAAATTTCCATGAACATATGAGCAATGATCAAAATAATCAATAATGAACCAAAATATAGATTTCAACATAAATAAAAAGTTGGGGCTCACCCTAGAATTTCTACATCATAACTCAACTTTTTTTTAAAACTTTAGAAGATTTGGGCACAAGGGTAAAAGGAACCCTTGTTCATAACCATATACTTGGAATGAAGACCAAAATATTGAATCTTGATGGAAAAGACTGCACTTTCCTTAACCCTAACTTGATTTTTTGAGAGAAAATACGCAGAGGTTTTTCTCTTCAACTGATTTTGATGTTATGAATAAAAGAAATAGGGTTTTGATATTTATATTTACACCAATTCGAAGCCAAAAAGACATAGGACTAGTTAATTAAAGGGTGATAAAATTCTAAAAGATCCTAGTAAAGATGGTTTTAAAATAGAACTGGCAAGTTCCATGGATGGGTTGACGATTCGTCAACCCAATTAATGGCCCGTAAACCGTCCTATGAAATCTGGTCCTAGTTTGAGTGAAACATTGTATGTCTTACATAGTTGAATTTACAGTTTTTCAACTCGTTTTATGGATCGTGAAATGGTCCGTAGGGTCATTATATACTTAGATGAAAAATAGGAAAATTAGGTAGGCTTCAAAACTTCCATGGTAATTGGGATCATGGACTTAGGATACTAGAACAAAGTAGGGGTTTCATGTATGACCCTATTGTCTGTAGGACCTTTTTATGGACCGTAAAACATTACGTGAATACAAAAACAGTCCAAATATAAGTGGAATTTCACACACTTAATTTGTTTAGCTCAAACAACCTCTAATAGAATTCTAAAGGTGTTACAACAGTCAAACCACCACTAGAAAATCGTCCAAGTAGATGCCTAAATCATCATCCAGTGCATATCTTTAACCATATCCTTCCCACCCTACGCATGAGCTACACTTCCCATGGATAATCAACTGAGAGAATCAGCTACAACATTTTCCTTACAGAGATGGTGAAGCACAATATTATTATTAATCCTTCAGGATATCAATCCACCTTCTTTGTAGAAAATTTAGCTCTTTTTGACAAAATACATATTGTAGACTCTGGTGATATGTATAGGAATCAACATGAACACCATAAATATTGTACCTCCAAATCTTTAATGCAAACACCATTGTTTCCAACTCAAGGTCATGAGTCATTTAATTTTTCTCATGAATCTTGAGTTTTCTAGGGGCATATGATATAACGTTTTGAATCTACATTAGAGCACATTTGATTCCAACTCATAAAGCACAGTAGTAGATAACCCATCTGTATGCTCGGCAAAGGTTAACACCAGATTAGAAGTCAAACAAGTTTTTAACTTTTAAAAACTCTTCTAACGGTCATCAAACCACTGGAATTTAACTTTCTTTAAAGTCAACCTGGTCAAGGGAGAAAAAATAGTGGAAATATTTTAAGCAAACCTTCTATAATAATTGTGTAATACCATATAACTTCTAATATCATAAGGGGAAATGGATCTCAGCCAGTTCTTCACTTTTTTTATTTTCTTAAGGATCCATTTGAATCTCTCTGTTGGAAACAATATGCCCATGGGATGGGATAGAATTTAACGACAAATCATATCTTGAACATGGATTATAATTGTTGATCTTGAAGGGTCTGTAAAACAATTCACAGATGGTTTGTATGCTCCTCCCCCACTTATGGAGTAAACTAGAATATCATATACAGATATAATCACAAATATATCCAGATACAAATTGAAAGCCCTGTTATGAAATCTATAAAGGCTGCAAGAGAAATATTTAGTCCAAGAGACATACTAATAAATTTTAAGGGACAATATCAAGTCCTAATGTCTTTCTTCAGGATGTTACATTCTCAAACCTGGAGCTGATGATAATTGAATATGAGGTTTATCTTTAAGAAATAATTAGCTCCTTAAAGCAAGTCAAATAGTCCACCAATCCTTGGAATGGGATATTTGTTCTTAATGTGACCTTATTCAACTATTTGCAATCCCTTCTCACCAATTTGTATATCCCAACCATGAATTTCCTTATACAAGCCCTCATGTCAATAGCCATCTCTCGAACATACTTGACTAGTATAATAAACTTCAACCCATATTACTTCACACTCATGAATTCCTTCTCTAAGTTTTTGAACTCATTTGCCTTTTTATCCCTCTATTTCATATAAAATAAGTGAGCAAGGAAGGCATCCTCAAAATCATCCCATTTAATAGGAGAAACATGTTAATCCTTACACTTTTCAGATAGCTGAAACCACAAACTTTCCATGTCATTCATATGGTGGGAAGCTAACACAATCCCTTTTATGGAGTCCACATTCATCAATCAAAATATTTTCAGTTACTCATCAATAAAATTTTGAAGGTCCTCTTCAATTTTAGACCTAGTGAACTTTGGGGAATTCAACCTAACAAACTCACAAATTCTAATATGTCGAAGAGTCTTAGAACTAAGGCATCTAGATAATGTATTTTAATTAACCACTGAGTTGTCACCAATATTATCACCAAAATAATGGCATTCAAAAGCTCAACATTAGTAGGTTGGGCATCGGCAACATTTTTTCCTCTAGACAAAATAACTGGAATTTGAGGGGGTTGAACTGGAACTTAGGAAACCTTAAGCTGCGGATTGGAACGTAATTTGCTCTAAGTCTGCATAAAGTGAGTAGGATCTACGAGAGTCATATTGGCTCCAGTGTTGGGGGTAGATCTCTGGATGGTAGACTTCTTAGAAGGCATTATATAAAAATAAATATGCAAAGCATGAGTTATAATAGACTTATAGAACTAAACTATATCACATGATATAGAACAAGAAAGAAGGGAAATTTTTGTTAAACTCTATAGGATGCATTTTTCATATATCCTAGGACTTTTGAACTTAATTCTCTTACATCAGTTTTTTTCACTGCCATTCTAAACCATGGACGAGATATAGTACTTCAAAATACCAAGTGACCCTCAGCTAACCATTGGTTCATGAATGCTCTACGGATCATAAAGTAAATACTGTGAGGAAGCATGAAGGAAAGCATATCATAAACGAATAAGCAAAGTAAGACTAGAAATGTCAACCACAATACTGGACTAAAAATATGTTGAACTGAACTCTATCTGAAAACCTCTTAACATACTGACGAGTTGCCGGGACATCCCCAGCTAACTCTAAATAAGAATAAAACATAGTCTGAAGGAAGATCTCATGGAGAACCCTTGTCCTCAGGAGATGAGGGCTCACCATAACTAGCCAAGTAATCCGAAGCTATCGAACATCTTGATAGCTAAGACTGATCTCGGGCACCGGAAGCTACATCATGAAAGGATGTAGTGCAAAATGCAGGCAGTACATGGGTCCGCAAGATATAAGTATATAATGACAAGAAGCTGAAATCCATGAATGGTACAAATCTGTGAGAGAATATCATAAAACATGTATAAAGCTACAGTTCATGCTTGAAGCATACTTAGAATTGTAAGAGTCATGTCATAATCATAATAATGTAATATAGAATAGGACCATGTGAGAGTTTCTCTTAACCGACATATGCAATGTGAACTCATGACATCCAGCATAATAACTCTACGCGGGAAGAGTTTCCCTATACCTTGCCAGGATATAGAGGTTACATGAACATAAAGTGATTGATCATAAAAGCCACTTGGGCTAACCACCTGGGCAAAGACCACTTGGGTGACATGTTTAACTTATGCGGGCAACATAGTTTGGGGAATTTGGGTGTCTGGACCGCATTCCTCTTAGTGTTAGATAATACTCCCAAAACATGCATGTATGTAACTTAGGCTCATAATAACTTTAAAACTTGTATTTTCTTGTTGTTCATGAATATCATGTCAATTCTTGATATGAAATAATTCTTATTCATGGAATTCATAATAATTAATACTTGAAATATAGCATGAAACATGTAAAACTCGAACAACATTCATAAAGTTCATGTAGGTAAATTTAGCTCAGGACAACATTTATATAATCATGGAAATCATAGTTTTCATGTAAATCATACATATACGGATAAAAACATAATGAGAAGTATAATTCATAGACATAAAGCGATAAGACTCTAGCCTTGAACAATTCAATAAATATTTTTTGAAAGTAATCCACCACTGGACAGCCCTGCATACCTGATAGGAAATAATGAAGAACCCTAACTTGAAGAACTTGTATGTGTTCACTCTTTTTGTTCTGACTTGAAAGTGAGCAGATAAAGAATGAAAATTTCTCATAGTGTTGGACTTATATATGGCCCTTAGAGTTCAAAACAACGTAGTATTAATGTTTAATGATTTAAAATTTACTAGGAGGCCCTTGGAAAAACGAATTGGGAAACTGAATTGGGTAGTTTCATGAATGGACCACAGACCGTGGAATGAGTCATGAATCTTGACTGGGAAAATTCTGAGTTTTGGACTCTGGTTCCACAACTTGGATGACGACTCGTACTATCAGTCGTGAAAATGGTTGGCAGAACTTGAATTGCAGGTCTTCCATTCCACGAGTCACTTGATGGGCCGTGGAATGATTCCATGGTCCGATCTGTCACTCGTGGAATGAGTTGACAAAACTGGGACTTTCCCTCTTTGAGTCCACGACCCAGTTTACGTCTTGCGGAGTCATTCCACGGCTCGTGGTCTAGTCCTTTCAAACTTGGGACTTGGCAGGTACATTCCATGAGTTGGTCTATGGCCCATGGAGCACTCCGTGATCATGAAAGGTGAAATTTTTTCTAACACTTGGTATTTTCTGAGCTAAGCTTGAAGATGAACCTGCGACATGAACGTAGTATTACATGGAAAATGTATATTTGGCCTCCTATTTAGCTAATTGTGCAGTATTGGTTTCTTAGTTATACTCCTTTCAAGATATTAGGATGCCCTTTTTTTTTTCTTTAGTTGAAATCTTGTGTGTATGTAGGTTGATGCGCTTTTCCTGCCTAGCTGTTGTATTCTTAATGTTCGTAATATGGTCATTTTCTGTTGAACGCCAAACCAAAGAGAGGGGAAAAAGGAATTAAAATGGAAATATATAAGTTGCATGGTTCACATCTAGTGGTGTTTCTTACGATGAAGGGTGTAGCATATGTAATTCAAGATTGTAATCATTGTGCTAATATAAGAAAATGTAACTTCATTACTGTTTGCAAAAGGACTTTTTTTAACTGTTTATAAATAAGACTCATCAGTGGTCTCTTATTGTTCATCATTCGTGTTTAATAAAATGATAGCTTGCTTACGAAAAAGAAAAAAGAGAGATACTTCATAAAGCTATGGATGTGTTTCCAGTTCAAAGATTTCATGTTCATGTCAGATTTTCAATGTTGATTCAACTTTATAACATCTCTCACTCTAACAAAGAAACTCATTTTTGGAAGTAAAATTTGTTCGTTTTCGTTTGCTAGTTCCTACCAGGTCCCTACATTTGTTATCGAGATTTTTAAATAGCTTTTTTAGCACCCAAGGGTGACGTACTGGTCAATGAAGTGGATTGAGAATCATGAGGTATCAGGTTCAAATGCACCAGACATTTGTGTTGCCTGTGGAACTGATTGAGAAAAAAAGAGTTTCCTTACTATGGTTGCCTTTCTCAGAGAAAAAAAGGGTTCTCTTACTTGGTGGATAGAGTTACCTTGTGAAAATAGTTGAGGTGCTTGCAAGCTGTCCCGTATATCACGGTTAAATAAAAAGAAGTGTTCCACTTCTTAGGTACCCTGCTATTCCATTGAGGGTCTCTTTTGCTTGAGTCAAACTTGCAGCAGAAAGTGAACATCAAATTACGTGGGTCACATCCTAAAATACCAGTCTAAAAGCTTTCACACTAGAAAAATTATAGGAGCAATCCGTGGTGTCTAATTCACTCACATGCACTCCTTAAACTTCTATTTATGCTTTCCTCCACATTGTTTCTGTGGGTCATGCAATCGTATCCTCAATGAATAGCTACTACTTTAGGATGTTATTCAAGAATGAGATTCAGATTTCACCTTTTCGTTACCTTTTGAAATACCAATAACCTATCATCCTCCTTGTTTTCCAGATGTAGACATGCCTGATGTTTAGGGCCGAGTGACGTTTCATTTTTGTTATTCCGCAGGCAACAAAGAAGGCGGGAGGCAGAAGAGAAGCGACCTAGCGACAAGAAGTTAGATAGAAGATCTTGACAATCTAATTTGACATGTTGACTCCTGAAACTATTACAGGCACAGTAACCAAGCATAGACATGGAAGTAATGCCTCTAAAAGAGGTTCAGGACTTGGGATCATGGTCATCTTTGCTATGTATAGACGAGCTTTAGAGCTTTCTGTATTTGTCTTAACCTTTCCCAACACATCCAGTATCGCACAAGTGTTGGTACAGACAAAACAGTTATCTTCCTTGAGAGCAATGGTGCCTCATTCATTTAGAGAAAGGAAGTTTACAGGCAATACCGAAGATTCCTATCTACTGTAAATTGTATACCTAGATATACCCAATTTTTATTAGTAGTGAAGTCAACTACGTGTTTCAGAGTTGAGTGTAACCATGAGAGTACTGGAAGAATGAGAGCATTGTATTAGTCTTGTTTTTCCCCTGGATAGATGCAAAGTATCTCAGTCTTCTTTAAGCTGTACTCTTTGACTAGAGTCATAAAAGAGCTGAAAATTTTCTGAAAAGTTGGAAACCTTGTTTTCTTTATCCAGTCAAATTTCATTATTATGTAGTCATCCAACCGAAAGCAAATCCCTTTTCAAAAGGAACCCTACCCTAGTCATGTGAATTTCTAAACCAAGAATGTCTTATATTGTCAGTGAAGAAAAACTGTAATCCATATTTTATGCACGCGTTTTAATTCTAACTAGGTTTTAAAGTTACACGCACTACCTAGAGGTATATGGTAGCTACGAAAATAAATCCTAATAAATAATTTCTTTTGATAATATGGGGTTGCATCTTTCTTTTCTTTTCTTTAACTTAGTTTTGTCCTTTTTTATTTGTGTGAAATTTAAATTGTATATCATGTTATTCAAGGTTTCAAACTTATAATATAGTGCAAGATAGGTGCTAGGAAATAAGAACCCAAACAGAAAGGGGTCGTTTTTATCTCTATACTCTAAAAAAAGGAACCATATTTATTTTTTGTTATACATTTGCTTTCATTATCCTACGTGGCTTCTACATGGATATATGTATGTTATAATAAAAAAATGTTTTTTTATTTAAATTCCTTTTAAACTCGATCCACCCAATTTTGAAGATTAATCTAACCCAATTTATGTATCCTTTCCGGTGACGTTGGATACAAAGAGAACCCAAAGGCAAATGTGTGCCGGCAAGAACAAATATAATTGAAAAATATAACCAAAGACAAATATGACCTTTTTATAAAAGTACATGAGCAAATAGGACGAGGTATGGCTGTGTTTTCATTTTAAATTCTCACATACACATCAGATTTAGGGCATCTACATCTTAGAAGTAAAGCATCTATCTATCTGTTTCTCTATCTTGCTCAAAAATTCATTTTGGAAGTAGAATGTACTTGTATTTTTATTTACTTTCATAGGAGGTTTTTAGGTTTTCAAACATAATTTCTAATCCACGTCCGGTTTTATTTATCTATTTGAGGTATATGTTATTGTTAGGTAAACTAGCACCCACCTAAAACACCAACATAAAGAGCTTTTGCATTTTTTAATTGGGAAAGTTGGAGCAATCAATGGTTTTCCAATGTCACACAAACATACTTTTTCTGGACTTCTCCTCCACATTCTTTTTGTAGGCCATGCAGTCCTATCCTTAATGAGTGTGTGATTGCATTTATTTTTTTATCGGCTGAAAAAAAAAATCGTATCTTGTTTGATTTAATTAAATGATATGTTTTTTTCAATTTAATTTGTATCTCTTAAATTGAATTATTTGATTTTGTATACAAACTTTTGTCTCCGAGGCTCTTCTTAGCCTGATTGAGCACTATGAATCTCATACTCCCATTATCAACTACTCTCTATCTAATGATTGGAAAGTCAAATAATTTTCTACTATGATTTTCCTAAAGCCTTTTTAAATACAATTGCATGTTGTCCAATTACGCACAAGAATCTGAAAAAAAATATGTCAACTACTTTGACTCAGTAATTGCTTTGTATACATTTAATTTTAGTTTTTCCACTTTCATCTTGTTAAGTTGACTTAATCGCAAATTTTTCACAAAAAGAGTCGATTTCCATTTTTTTTTTTTTTGAAAATATAGATAAAAGAATTGAATTTCCATTGACAATCCACGCAAAAGATAAGCCTAAGTTGAGCAACTAGATAGGAGAAACCATGAAAAAAAATATATTGACCAATCTCTTTATGGATGGTATGAATGTAAATAAAAATCATCTCTTGGCTAAACTTTATTATTTCTTAAACAAAGTATTTTTTTTTTTTTTTTTTAAATCTGGTCTATTTTTTTTTCTTCATGTATATTAGAAAAAGAAGAGGAAGATTTAGGTGTATTCAAATTGTTAATGGCGAATCAAGTTTAGAATATGCCTTTGTTTGTCTTCCATGCTGGATATGTAACTGTAATTCATCCTAAATTGGATAGAAGAACTTCACCTTTCTTTTTTCTTCCGATATTAATTAAAACTGTTCATGAGCTTTCAATTAATGTTGAATTGGCATGATGCTGATGTGTTTTTGTTTCCATAAGATATTAAATAGTTTCTGTTTCAATTTCAATTTCAATTGTGAATTTCTTAGTCTTTAAACATGTGGTTATTTGGAAGTTCTTGTATTTTTTTACTGCAGATTAATTCAGTTTATTTTTTTTTTTTGTATTTAAACAACCTTTTTTCAGCTTAATGATAGACCTCTTTTCATTCTTCTTCAATAAGCTTTTTTTCTCTGTGAAAACAACATATGGTATTAGAACCCTAATTCTTGAGGGACTTGTGAGGTTTTTTTTCTGATTGTTCGTCCAAAATTTGTTTCTGCAAAACGGCATTAAAATAATAGAGAATGCAATCTCTTTTTTTTACTCTGGTTCCGCCAGTTTTTGACGGAGAAAACTACCAAGCTTTGGCAGTGAAAATGTAAGCTTATTTGGAGGCCTGCGATTTGTGGGATGCTGTCAAGGAAGACTACGAAGTTCTTCCTCTGCCAGGGAATCCAACTATGGCTCAGATAAAAAGTCACAAGGAAAGGAAAACTACAAAATCCAAACCTAAATCCTGTCTTCTTTCTGTAGTTTCAACTAGAATTGTCACGAACCAAAACTTAGATCATGATGGCGCTTATGCTCCCACCTGGCTAGTCTAACCCCTCGGTCCGAAGCGACAAAAAATGGGCCGACTAACCCAAAGAAGATAAACATTAAGAGATAAGATGAAGGAAATATACAACAATGTACATATTTATACAATACCTCGCAGGACTGGTGACTTTGACAAAATGAAGATGATTACATCAGAATAACCAAAAGATAATATAATCAACTGCTCCATCAGGAGATAAATGCAAAACTAGTCGGCCCTGAACAGGATAAGGCAGAAACCCTACATAGTTGGAGAACAAGCTCAGCTCGGACGCTGAAGCTTACCTTGATCTCCCACAATTAGAGGTCCGCGCCCTATTAATACCATTCAATGGAGTTGCCGACCCTTTAGTGCCATTCAATAGAGTCCCTGACCCTTAGTGTCAAGCAGTGCTAATAATATAACCCTGTAGCATACATAATATAAGAAAACTAAGTTCAGGTTATAGCTTTATGAAAATAGCGTGTACCAACTCGTGGTCGCGAGAAAACAAGTTATAAAACTCTGCTTTTAGTGTTAGTTCAGAAAACCACCTTTTATTAGCCTCTACCCCTTCCCAGTAGTAATATCACACAGCGGGCCCCACTCGATCCACCTCAGCATGTTATGCATGCTCGCAAAACAACCAAAGCAAATAGAAAGCACGCTCAAAGTCTTGAAAGGCCATAAGCCACCAGCTAAGCATACATCTCACTGAAACAACTATCAATAACCTAACACCAACATTACAACCATAAGGCCTTTCACAGCAGGACGGGCACACTAAATGCAACTTACAACTAGGAGCGGGTCCCCGCACAGGCCCCGAAAGGATAAACAAGAGTAGAAAAATGGAATGAATGGTATATCAACCACTTATCCAGCCCATCAATTGAATGGAATCCAACAAGCATTCAATATGAGCTCATTCTAAGAAGTAAGGAAAACCTAGCCTACTTAATGCCAGCGAAAATCTCCCGCAAGTCATAGGCACAACCTAAAGAACCTCAAGAATGCCTGAAACAACACGAAAGTAGCAGGAACATGATCAACAGGTCAAGTGGAGAGTTTTAAGACCCATATTATACAATATAAAATAGGTCGTAAATCAAGCCTAAAATAGGACTGCGAGCCCTACAGTCTGAAAAAATAATCTAATTATACCTGCACGAAGGCCTTATCTCAAGGAACGTGTAGTTTGAATTTGAGCTAAATTGGACCATCGAAAGGTCCTCAATTAGCCAATCAAAAACATGCAATAAGGGTAAAAACATTTCAAGGAGGATTTAGCAAAAGCGATGGACAAAAATCACCTGAAACGAGGAGGAAATTGCGAGAGAAGATTAACCATAACTCCAACTCCACATCAACACACTAACAATCAAGAATTCTCTATAATTTAGCCAAGAATCAAGAACCTACCATTAAATCCATACTCAACCTTGAAGAGGAGGAAAATGAAGGAGAAAACTCACCAAAATCGAGCACAATGCGTCAAGAAGCTATTCGTAGCTTAACACCAACAAAATCCATCAAATCCCTAAGAAAACACACTAGGAATTGATAAGAAAATGGGATTTTGGGAGGAGGAAACGAGGTTAAATGAAATAGGAAAAGCTGGAAAAGACCTTTAAAACATTCACGGTGATCGATTTATCAGTCAACAGTGCCGATAAATCGGCACCCTCTCATTCCTAAAGATTCAGCAGGAGACCGATTTATTTGTCAAAACTACTGATAAATCGGCACCTCCCATAAGGAACACCATCATAGGTGATCGATTTATCGGTCAGAGTACCGATAATCAACACCCCCTCAGACCTAGGATTCTTGGAAGACTACT
>JBDJHY010177550.1:0-12171 GCA_039654485.1 Withania somnifera
ACTTTAAGCTCTAAAACAGAAACTTTGAGATATTTCTCGACTGAGTTGCCAGGGATCCGTACTATCAGTCCCAGCAAATCATGAATGACTTGGGGCTACTATTGAAATGCTCTACGATGCAAGACATCACGTATTTATCATAAATGACCATGAGGGTCATTACCCAAAAAATATAAAGTATCATAGTGAAAGAGAAATGCTTCATAATGGGTAAATAAATCAACAAGCCCCCATATGCGTATTCTATCAATCATCATATCAGATCATGGAAATAAGGTCCACACACTGATATAGACATCCATCAATATCAATCAAGTGCATAAAACCCCATCAAGGAATCACAATTATTATGTAATAACTCAAATCAATAACAAATAGTTAAATCGAGTCATTAGCATTATTTTATTCCTTTGTTTTAACCTAGCTTGCTTGATTCTAGTGTCTGGGTGAATACTCGTCACTTCACCCATACAGTCACCCTCAAATAATCCCCATTAATTTTAGTTACAAGTAATAACATGTAACAAAGAACCTAAAACATTTTGTAACAATGTCCAGACTTCACTTTTCCTTAAATGATGAAATCCAAGAACCTACAATGCCTTGTAATAAATTCAAGCCTACACTAGCCTTAAATAAAGAAATCCACTCAAGTTGGTTCCTTTCCCTTGTGCCAAGATTTAGATTCCACAAATTCTATTCAAATATGAACTAAGCATAAGAAAATATGAATTTTGGTACCAGTATTGATATTTTTAAAATTGGGTAAAAAATCTCCCTAAAAGGAGAAAAACGAGGGTCAAGTGAATTTATGAAATTCTTGTTGAAAATTATGTTTCACATGTTTAATGGATCATATGTATGAAATTTTATAAAAATTGGAGTAGTAATTGATCCCCTAAAATTAAAAATACAATATCAAGTTTTTTCTCAAAAATCTCCAAATTTTATACTTTGAGATCTGAATTTTATATTAATCGAGCAATATTTAACGGGTAATAGAAGATTTAATGATTTTTAACTTCAAAACAATCTTTCAAAATACCCAAGTGAAGATATCTAGGTCAAAATGGTGAAATAACATGTTTTGTTATTTTTAAGTCCCAGCTCACTAAGTAATAATACTTAACGCAATCTTGACCTAAGGCCTACAATTACGATGAGCAATACTTTCCCTAGGTCGATTTTTTACTACCAATCGTGATGTACAATAATCAAGGCCTACATGATCACATGAGCTAGGCTCAGGATTTCTATGGTCATCTTTGCTGTCTTACACAAATGCGTGAGCCAGGCTCGTGATTGCGAAGAACAAGGGTAGTTCACCAGTTGCAATATTTCACAGAAAATGCATGAAAGAACTAGTCTCCAATTGAACCCTCGAGTTTCATTTGAAATTATGTGCACACAAACCATATATGATACCCTACTAAATTCGACATTCTGGACTCAATGGAACCATCAAAATGTGAATCCGAGTCTCTTTGATTTGATACTTGCCAAGATTACTAAAAATGGAAACATTAACAAAAATGTTAGAGCTAACCTCAAAAAATTTGAAAAATATTTTGAACCTTCTCCTAAACCAAGAATGACCTCCCGAATCCATCAAAATTAATGAAATTCTAATATGGTTGCTCAATCATCAAAGGGATCTACACCGGTGGTAGCATTTGACAACAAAATGCATCACAAAACTAGTCTCTAATTGGACCCTCAAGATTTTCTTAGAATCCCATGCACATAAACCATACCTGATACCCTACTAAATGCAATGTTTCGGAATCACTAGTACAATCAAATGCGAATTTGAGGTCTCCTTCACTCGATACCTGCCAAGGTTACTTTAAACAAAATGATAAAATTTCCCTCAAAACTTTTAAAAAATATTTTGAACCTTCTCTTACACCTATAATGACCTTCTGAGTCCAACAGAATCGACAAATTTTAAAGATGCAAGTTTGATTATCAAATATAGACCAAAGTCAATATTTTGCTTGAAACACAACTTTATCTCGTCAAATGAGATAAAACCACCACAATAAACCTATAATAGGAAACAAAGGTCCTCCTAGACCAATTTCCACATTGTATACTGATGGAACTAGACTCATAACACCGTTGACTAAGGTCAACTATTTCAACTTAAAGGTTTCTAAAATAGAAAATTTCTCAATGTTTACATTTTTGAGCCCCGATTTCAAAACCAATCCCATAAAGTGAACAAATATGTCTTGGGGGAACTATTTTAAAGGGTAAAATAGTAATTTAATACAAAAGCCAAAAAATTAACCTTTAGTGTCATTACATCATCCGCCACTAAAAACCATGGTTTTCATCAAACATAAAGGAATAGAAAGTACCTGAAATATAAAAAATGTTTGATACTTGGAACACATATCAGACTCAATTTCCTATGTAGCCTCTGAAATGGGGTGATGCTTCCACTAAGCCTTCACGAAGAAATATCTTGTCCTAAACTTTTTAATCTACTTTCCTAGAATATCCATTGATTCTGTTTCATAGGTTAAGTCTATATCCAAGGTCACAGACACAAAGTGAGTCACATGTGAATTGTACAGAATGTATTTCTAAAGCATGGGAATATGAAAGGTAGGATGCACCTCTAACAAGTTAGGTGTTTAAGTCTAACTCATAAGCCAGCTCCCCAACACATTTCAAAATCTAAAATGGGCCAATAAACCTAAGGCTAAGATTTCCCTTATTCCCAAACCTCATTACAACCTTGACACCTTTAACATAACATGATCATCCTCCATGAACTCTAAGGCTTTGATCTCGCCTACCTGCACAACTCTTCTGTCTGTTCTAGGCTGTGAATAATTGGCTCTGAATGACTAAAACCTTCTCTATAACATCATGAAGTATATCTATATCGTGGGATCTCACTGCAAATGTATCAAGCTAAAAATGTTTAAGACCTAACTCTCCTACCTTGTAATGCCTCAAAAGGTTCCATCAGAATGTTGGAGTAATAACTATTGTTATAAGAGAAATCCACTAAAAGAAAATGATTATCCCAAAAATAAATAACGTAGGCCTATGGAATATCGTCATATACCACATCGTTTTCTTAGACTGACCATCAATCTAAGGATGAAAAGTTGCACTCCTATCTAATTAAGTACCCAATCCATGTTGTAACCCCTCAAAAAGTTCCAAGTGAACTAGGATCCTCAATAAAAAATAATAGAAACAGGGATACCGTGTAAACAAATAATCTAATTAGGATAAATATTCCTGATCTTAGTCGTATAATAAACCATGATTGTAGTGAAATGGTCTTATTTAGTCAAATGATCCAAAATCACCCAAATAGAGTCAAATACACCCAAGGTCCTAGTTAATCCCAAAACAAAATCCATGGTACTTAGCTCCCACTTCTGTAAAGGAATATGAATACTTTAAGATACACCATTAGGCTTCTCATTCTCAAACTAAACTGTATAGTAGTTCAAACTTGGTTATATATATCTTTATGCCACATTACTAGTAGTGCTTTCTCAAGTCATGGTACATCTTTGTTGCCCTCAGATGGATTGAGTACCTTTAACTATGTGCCTCTCTCGTGATCAAGCTGGTAAAATCACCAATGATAGGCTCGCAGATCTTTCTACCAATCCTCAAACCACCCTCTGGGTCAAGAAATGTCTCCTTTGCCTCACCCCTCAACACTTTATCTCTGGTAAGGCACAACTTTTAATCTTCAAACTATTTTTCTATAATCTAACCCGTAAGGGAAGAAGGGGACTCAACAAAAGCAAGTATACCACCACTATCTAAGATTATAAATCTAACCAAACTATTAGCAAAACTCTAAACCTCTATGTCCAAAGGTCACACCTTTACTCGAATTGATGTAAGACTACCCAAACTAGATGATTTCCTACTCAAGGAATCAACTACCATATCATATTTACCCGGGTGGTATAGAATAGTCATATCATAATCCTTTATCAACTCAATCCAGTATCAATGTCTCAAGTTCCAATCCCTATGATTTAAGAGAACTAAAAAACTCCTGTGATATGTGAATATCTCAAAATGATAGCTTCCAACTCTAGATCATGGTTAGAGTAATTTTTCTCATATGTCTTCAACTATCTATAAGCATAAGGGATAACCTTACCATTCTGCACCAACACTCGATCCAAATTGACTCTAGAAGCTTAAAAAACCACGATAAAAGGATAACCCTAAATAGGAAAAGTCATAATTGGGGCTAAAGTCAATATGGCCTTAAGCCTTTGGAAACTCTCCTAGCACTCGTATGACTAATAAAACACAATATTATTTTTGGTAAATTTAGTCAAAGGGGTTGTGATAAAAGAAAATCCTTGAAAAAAATCTGCGATAATAACCTACAAAGCCAACAAAACAACTAATTACTAAATGGAAAGTAGGCCTAGTCAAACAACAGACTACCTCAATCTTTGTCGTGTAAACCACAATAAATTCCTTGGAAACCACGTGTCCCAAGAAAGTTATTGAGCTAAGTCAAAACTCACACTTTAGAAAAGGTGGCATACAAACTCTCATCTCTCAACCACTGGATTATAATCATAGGGTACTGCACATGGTCTGCCTTACTCCTTGAGTGAAACAAGATGGCATCAATAAATACAATAATAAAAGAATCTATATAAGGAAAAATATCCCATTTATCAACTCCATGAACACTGCAGGGGCATTATTCAACCAAAATGACATCACTAAAAAGTCAAAGTGACCATTTATCATAGGCACATTTATCTGCCTATAAGCCATATAACTTGTACTAATCTACTTTGTTTTAAGAATAATTGCGTAATATATAATGTTTTCGTATTGAATGTAAGGAATTATGACTAACCTATGTGATTATCATCTTTTCAGGAAATCATGAGCATATGGACAAAAACAAGTGAAGGAAAGACAAGAAAGAAGAAAAGAAAGATTTCTAGAAAAAATACACTGATCACGATAGGGCTTATTCTTATTGGGCTTAATTAAGGGTAAATTGGTCTTTTACCAACGAACTCAAAAACCCTTAAGAAGAATCTTGGAGGTATAAATCAATAACTTTTACACTTGGGAAGAGAGGAGGCAATCATAAGGGAGAAGACAGAATCCCTAGGCATTCAACACAGGAAATTACAGCAGAAAAGGTTGATTACAACAAAGAAGACAGAGTTCATGCGGTATTTGTTTATTATGACATTCGTATTCTTTGTAACTCATATGGGCTAATCACACTAGTTTTAGGGCTTGTGGTTCACACACCAGAGACGAACGATAGTTAATGAATTTTTATTTTTTCAAATATATTGATTGTTTTTCTATTTTATTATAATTGTGTTTCTAATTACTGGCCACTTTTAGAAGCAGTCTTATACTTGCTATGTTGTTGATCGATAACTTAGTACTGTGAACTGGAATAGAAGGAGCGCGTTTATGCTACCAACCTTAACCCTAGGAAAGTAACATAACTAGTTTAACTATGACATGATCGTGTACGTAGTTGCTTCACTCGGGTAAATTAGGGAAGATATCTTAATGTTGTTATGATAAGCGAACAACACTCTAGATCTAGCGTAGTTGTTACTTTAGTAATTAGGTGGCTAATGGACGATCCATCCTTAGTCATATTCATAACCCCTAACTCAACAATCAACGGATAAATAGCTTTTCTTAATTAAAGTTCGGATGTGTGTGTGATTGAATCCATAGCCCTAAAACCTTTTAAATTATTGAAGTTCTTTAAGTATAATTTATAGCACACTTTTAGTTATATTACAATTTATTTTACACTTAGTTAATATACTCATCTCTACTCTTAATCAAGACATAGACCTAAATCCTTTTATAACTTAGTCGAGAGAGTCAATAAATTACAAGTCTCTGTGGGTTCGATATCTGGCTCGCAAGAGCCACTATATTACTTGTACGAATGTGTACACTTGCGTGTGTATTTGGATGCAACATGTACCTCAATCTCCCTCTTTAAAATCAACATATTTATGAAGTATCATGACTAGGGTTATATTTGACTTGTAGGTAGAAGGTAATCCCTCATTACGAAAAAAATGAGAAAGTTGAACAAATTTTCTCTTTGATTTTGTCATATGCCTGTAAAAGAAGATCATCTGATAAGATCTAGCAGAAACCCTTTAACTCTAAGTCATTCAATTGCTTTGCTCATTGAAACGATTCTTTTGATAGAGGTCGCATTCATTATAGATAGATAAGAGTTTGGACTTAAGTGTTTTGTCTTGGATGTTTGGTAAGCCAAGACCTCTACCAGGGCGATTTATCCGCAAACACTACACTACAAACACTCTAAGTTAGCAAGAAAAACTTTTAATTTCTCTTTCTCTTTCATGGAATGCCGAAGGGTTGTCGCCATGGTGATACTATCTTGAGGATATGGAAAAAATGCATAAGATAGGGAAGGAAAATGGAATCAGAAGGAGCTAAAAGGAAACTCACCCTTAATGTGTAATGAGCCATACCGTTAAACAGATACTTCGTGGTGGATTTTTACACCTTCATATGGTATTTGGGGGACATCAAAATACTCAAGTAAATTGGACCTCTGACTAGCCTCAAAAAAAGGATTAGATCTCATGACACAAAAATAGACTCAGTGAGATTTATAATGCTCAACTATACTTTAAAAGTATATGCAAATGTTGTCAAATATAATTACCTGACGAGAGGGTCAGGGTATAACCCAAAAGGAGTGTGACTCAAGTTCACTAGTGCATGCTTTAATCCACAGGTAGCAGGAAATATTGGTTAAATGACAAGAAAATAAAATAGGGAGGCAATACTAAACTAAAAATATCAATTTGAGCAATTTTAACCAAAAGAGGTTGATTTAATATCCAAGAGAACACTAGAGTTGTGAACAATTATAGAGAAGACTTAGGGTTGTAAACATATGGAGGTCGATACATCTATGGATAATTGAGTTTTAGTTCATAATAAATAATAGAATATGGATAAGTTAGATCTAATCTATGATAGGTTGTCTTTCAATCACCTACCAACTAATTGTCACTTGATTCTCTCAAATTAGCAAGAATTCAAGGAATCAAAATGAATACCTAACTTAGATTCTTTATCTCCAAATAAATATAATAGATGATTGACAATTCAAATCAATTCTATCAATTATCCCTCAATCTTATCCCCATTTGCAAATAGGAAATATTAGAATTAGCAAATAGTTTGCAAATTCAAGCAACAATCACTTCATGGAGTAATTGTGAAATCCATGTTAAATTCATGATAAATAAGATAAGAACCCAAAAATCATAATAGTTAATTAAAACACCATAAACAAGTACACCCCTAAGTAAAGAGATTAGTCAAGCATAGTGGGAGAATGTGAAATTATAATAAAGAAACTATTCCACTAAGCCATAGATGAAATCAAAGCACCAAAATCTTTACAAAAATAACACAAAATTGGCACCCAATAATCTTTAGACTCAAAGGAACTCACAACTCATAATATTGTTTATTATAACTAAAAACACCATTGAAAAGTATGGTCTAAAGTTCAAAATTGCTATTTATACAAATGGGAAATTGGAGTAAAAATTATGCAAAAATACATTCTGGTGAACTAAGGTGTGTCTGGAGGTCCTCCAACCTCTCTAGGTGACCTCCAACTTTAGGTATTGCTTATTATGCCGGCGATCAACTTGTAAACCACCAATAAGGATAGTGCTCTGCCATGTTGAGTACTTTGATTACCTATATTATTCATTTGTTTCTTACCTTTTTCAAAGTTTTGGTGGAATACTGATCATCCTAGAAGTTTGCCAAGTGGTCTGGCAATTAGCAGCTATGACCATCAACTTTCAATTCTTTCTTTCAAACTTTTTTTTTCACATTCAGTTGCCTAACTTATGGTTCTGCAGGTTTCCCAACCTAATTTTGACTCAAACCTTGAAAAGTTAAGATTAAAAAATATTAAAATTGAATAGAATGGCATTGAGGCAGTGCATTTCCTATACATTTAGGATAAATGTGTGGTAAATTGTCAACTCATCAACACCCCTAACTTAAGTCTTTTCTCATCCTTGAGCAATTCTATACACACATGACAAAAGACACAACCTAAAAATGATACTTCTAAGGACTCATGCACATGCTTAACTTCTAAAATCTTTGCCATTATGCATTTAGAAACCATTGGTGAAAGTGCCACAATTTCACATCTATTTCATGAACTACAAGCCTCAAAACTTGACTAAACACTATCAAACCATTCTCATTTATTACAATCAACTTCAATCTATGTGCAGCATAAATGGAATTAGACTTCTTTTACAACAATTAATTTCCTATCACTTCAAGAAGCATGATAATACAAATGGAATATAGCACAACCACTCTCAAAGCGAGGATCACATGAATGAAGCTTATACCATAGGCTTGGACATATTTTAAATTGCCTCACATCTAAGCTTGCAACTTGTGGATATCCTAAAGGACTTTCTTAGGCTTGTAATATAGGTTAACGGTAGGGTAGGATAGCATTTGTCCTTACTGATTATTCTTCCTCAAAGCACTATGTGAGATCATTCCTTAACTCATCAACAAACCCTTTGACTCTATTCTTTTTATTGGACCATGCTTCCTCATGAAAATATGATAATCCTTCATTTTTCTACAAATAACTCTATTATTCCACTATTTACATGTTAAAACTATAATTTTTTTTTAAAAATAAAATTTATCTTCTTTTACTTTTTGATAAATCAAGATACTTAATAAGCTTGAGAAAAGGATCTCACACCCTCAAACCTTTGACCTCATCAATTTTTGGGTAGACTCAACTTAGTAACACCCCTAACTTAGTCATTTGGCATGAGTTGTCATAATTACTCACCTAACTGCTTCAAGGTTGTTTTGGTTTAAAAGGGGAATATTATGAAAGATAGATCATGGCTTGTAATATGGTCTGTAAAAAGAGAAGGTTCAAGGAAATATTTTGGAAAAGATAGGTGACTCTACTTACTATATTTGTAAAAAGAGAAGGTTCAAGGAAATATTTTGGAAAATCTAGGTGACTCTACTTACTATATTGGAGTCTAACAAGATCATTTGAAGGCTTACTCTCATTTAATGGCCTAAGTTCATCTCTCCACTTATCACAAAGCCTATGCTTAGCTAGGAACCAATAATGAAAGTTTTAGATGACCTCACGTTATGTAATTAAATCAAAACCTCTCTATTCATGGAATTCAATATGCACTTGATATGACATCTTCAATCCATTAATTGGCACACCACATTCCTTGAATACATCATGGGAGATAGTCAAATAGTCAATGCTCAATATCACAAATGAGTGCTCAATTATGCTCACTTAACCAAGATAAAATTTTGAAGAAGATGGGCACACTTTGAAAAAAGAGGGTCATATCAAAATTAAAATTTTCATTCTGAAAAAAATCAAGACCCACTCATGATGTGTGACTTTGTACGATTACCACCCAAGGCTATGATTTATTGATAATTTAAATTGTCCATAAAGATTTATTTTAAAAGAAACTATAAAAGCTAATCTATCAAAATTTAAAATAAAAGAAGAATAAAACTAAACCAGCACACACAAAACAATCAACCATCAGTACTAAAATGTACATAAGAACCAAGCCAAGTGTTTGCGAATGTCGAATGAGGATCATAATCAAATATAATTTACAAACTAGAATAAATAAAAAGTAATAAAAGTACCTTCTCCTATCTAAAAGGTAACATTTTCATCAATAAAATAAGCTACAAAAAAATTGATAAGAAAGGATAAGGGCCCCTTGTGTGGACTATTTCTAAGATGGAGAGTGGGCCTTAGTGCCCCTCTTAGCTGCATTCATGGTGGATGGATTAAAAGTCTCCTCAACTTCCTTTGAATCATTTCCTCCTATATGCAAAGTCTCAGCAACTGACCTCACTATTCCATCAGCCAAGAGCTGCTCATAAAGATCACCCAAGTCTAAAAATGCATCCTTATGCTCAACACCTTTTTGAATAACCCCCTCAATCTATAAAGTTGGTGCTTGAAAATCTAGAAAACCTAACCTTCTAGCCCTAATGAAAGGGTCTGCAAATATACTGCAAGCATTAGTGGCCTTCAACTAATTCACATCTACTCTAAGGGCTATAATGGTATCCTACATCTATTCCTGGTCAACTAAAAAATTCCTTTAGATTATTCTTCTTGACTCTTATGAAAAGAAACACCTAAATCATCCAAAAAGGTGCGTTATATCTCAATAGTCAATATGAACCCTCTCATTTCCTCTCCTAGGGGTCCCATGTCCATATCTATCCTAGTTTGAATTATAGGAGAAATGTGGGCTTCATATTTAATAGGCCTTTAGTATGCTACATAGGTCATCTAACCATCTTTTAGATAACTTCTAGTGTTAGATGATGTCTACCACCAAAATATGGAGCTACTATTCTAGATTTGGAATTAGTAACAGGTGGTTGTGACTACACTAGCTCTGGTATAGGTGCCCAAGTGTTACTAGTAGGAGGTGGTGCTGAAGTCTCAACTGGTGGAGTATCTGGTGTAGTTATAGGTGGTAGAGTAGAGTATAGAGGAATTACATTCTCCTAAATGATATCAACAAGCTTACCACCTAATGTGTCAAGATTAATACATGACTCTTCCTCACCAAGTGCCGTTATGGTCCCTTCTTAGCTCTATACTCTACCTCAATCCTTCAAATATCAACAGTACAATTCTTAATGAACTCCAAATAAAATCCAAGTCTCCTAGTTACCCATGCCCTTTGGCACAACTTAGTTGTAAAACAAGGAAACCATATTAATCTTTATCGATCGGAGTCCTCATAGCTATCTATTGCGAGATAACCATGGAAATATTAACTAGCTCCTAAGAAAATATAGCACAAAGCAATACTAACTTGTGATAAAGGAGAATAGAATCATTATGGGTAGGAGTTAGGTTGGCATTGATAAATATCAACCAATACCTAACTGAATGTGAATGTGAGTCTTCTTTGTCTTTGATTTTAGTGCAAGCCATGGAGCTAATGTATGACCTCAACTAAGATGCCAACTAACCTTTAATACTATCCAGCTATGCATTAGATCTATCTGTTAAAAAATGTGCCCCTCTATAACTAGTACCCAAGGCCCTATTGATCATATCTATATCACAATGAACATCAACACCTCAAATACGAACCCTTTCCAACAACACCTGGGGGGTCATCTTTCTTTGCCTTAGGTGGGAGTGCCTTGGCATATGTGTGATAGAACTCCTAAACCAATGTGGGAATGGACTTTTCAATGGCCTTGTGCATTTCTTAAAGACAAACTTTTGATAACTTCAATTATATAAAGGGAATTCAAATTGAAACCCCTTATTGAAAAAGTAATTTTCTTCAACAATTGCTCGTTGGCCTCAGATTTTAAATCTATTAAGTCTACAAACTAGTTTTGTTTGACGTTTCTCTCTCTTTCTCTTCTTTGTTTCAACAGGTGGAGTAGGTAGAGGAGAGTGTACTGGTATGGAACTACCCTCACCTATATTTTCTTCCCCTAAGTTAGGCCAACTAATTGGTAATTGATTCAAAGACTCACTAATTTAAGAGTCTGTAGACTAATTGACCAATTTACTTTTCTTGCATCACTTGGAGGTTGAACTTGCTTTTTCTATTATTGTTTGGGGTTTTCCTGGATCACTATGCCTTTGGATTTAGACCAAGGAGATTCTTTGAAATATTCTTATCAAGATCCATTATCTTCACAAAATAACAAGAATCTAAGAAAATTAGATTAGAACCCCATTGGAGAAGAAACATAAGTTTGGTTCGCCACACCCTTGGTGGACCAACAACTGAGTTAGAGGACGTCCACTAGGGTCAACAATGGGACACCAAGCAATCTATTAATCCTACCAGAACAACTCTATTCCTGGCAGTCTATCAACCTTAGTAGAGATCGACCACCAGGTATGAAACATGCACACACAATGGATTAAATCTAGTTCCAACTCACATTCAACTAAATGATCAAGTTTTGTAAAATTTTTAAAAGATAAAATGAAAACAATGTGACTTTCTCCCTTAAGAAGTTCATCACTCAGTCGATCATCAAGATAAATATCTTAAACAATTT
>JBDJHY010177559.1:0-21882 GCA_039654485.1 Withania somnifera
CTCATGTCATGAATGCACAACATAACAACAAGAATATATATATATATATATATATATATATATATGATCATATAATAACAACTACCTATGCCCTGCACAAATTTCAATTGACAACTCCTAAGTTACATGCACCGTATAAATCCAGATGCCAATATATATATCAACGAGGAACGGATGAAGGAATGGTGCAATGTTACTGTAAAAAACTTGCTAACCAACCCATGGATGATATTTAGTACAATTATTAAAGCTCTAAGCCCAGACACTGCCCCACGGAGCCCACCTGTCTTCTGATGATAATGCATTGCAAACTCATAAAAATTACTCCGACAGCTATTGAATGATCTACAACTGCTTTGAAACTTGCGCAAAAGTATTCCATATGTCAATACGATTCTAATGTTATGAATTATTCTAAGTTCTGGACTGGGCCTGTAGGGCTCGCTTGTCGAAACTGAAAATAAACCTTTCCAACGTTACCAGAAACCCATGCTCCAAAATTAAACACAATTGGAGTGTAAGAAGGGCTCCAAAACATCCCGAACATATTTGACTATAAAGGGGTCAATGATGCAATCTTTATAGGATTAAACATTGGAATTTGGTGAATTAATGATACTACGCAAAAAAATATACTCAATGAACGAAGAGTTACGCTACAGTATTCTAATTATGACAAAGGTTCATCAACTTCACCTCTTGGGGCCATTAATGGAGGAAAATAAGAATTTCAAGAATTAAAATGAAGAAGAAACTTACCAAATCACGTAGAAATTGAAGGGAAACACTTGGGGGGGGGGGTTTCTCATCCTTGAATTGATGTTTGGAATGGGTTTTTCACACAGGAACGGGTTAAAATGTAAGAGTTTTTGCTTAAATAAGGATTGAAGGTCGTGTAGGGATTTTATAAAACTTCTAGGTGTTTACTTCATTGCAATGCATCATAAAGAGTTACGATCAGATAGAGTACCTGCTTTGGTCATCACAATCGTGGAAGGGAAGGATGTGATCGCATTGAGAAGAGAGACTGTGACACATCGCGATCGCGTACTGGAATTATACGATCTTGTAGAAGGGAAAACTTACTACATCCCAGAATGGACTAATTGTGATCGTGAAGAAGGATTTTACCTGCACCAGTTGCAGGTCTTGACAATAAAAATTCAAGGAAAGAAGCACTCCGAATCACCACTCGAAATACATTCGGAGTCCATTTTATGCAAACAAATAATACACTCATACCCGAAACGACATTCAGGCTCAACAGTGCAGTCAAAATTGGAATCCAAGGTCATTTCAGAAAAATATTGACCAAGTCAACCCCTAGGCTTAAAATCATAAAATTTCCATCAACATCTTGAAAATAAAACGACAAGACTGAGAAATGAACCAATACCTCCACTAGCCTAAAATTACCATTTCAGAGTTAATGGAAGCGTCAGAATTCTGATTCGACAGTCCGAACACCAAAATACCACCCAAGCTCCAAATTAGGCCTTAAATTTAACTAAAATCCACAAATGAGCACAAATTACAAACAAAAACTCTGAAACACAAACTTATGATCAATCTTGACTTTGTTTGGCATTCTAAAGCTAACAGAATTGTCAAAATTAATTCTACGCTCATTTTGAAGAAAATTTAACTTTGGTCAATGAGTACTTATTTTTAGTCTCTAAAACAAGCAATTTGAGATATTTCTCAATCGAGCCACCAGGGATCCCAACTATCGGTCCCAACAAGTCATAAATGGCATGGGCTAGCCAATAAAATGCTTTAGAATGCAAAATGTCATGTATTTCTCATAAATGACCATGAGTTTCATTACAACATGATTCCATAAGTACAAGTAAAGGTGGTCTTTATCCTTATCTATACATTTGTACCTTATCTTATTTGTGCTCTTATTATCCTATATGTGTTTATCTTATGCCTTACATATCAGTACATTCATTTGTACTAACGACCCTCACGGGGGACCTTCATTTCATGTTATAGGTACAAGATCTAGAAGACCTCCCTAGTAGAAGCACAGGACACTCTGCAACCATTGGCTTGCTCTAGGTTGATTCTAGGCTTTTTGAGTCTATAACATATGTTTTGGTATTGTATAATAGTTAAGGGGAGGCGGGGTCTTGTACCTACCTTTACCATGTATTGTGTATTGTTTAGAGGCCTTGTAGACTATATAAAGTAAAGTGTAGTTGTGTCTCATGTTTTATACATTGTGGCCCTAATGGTCAAGTCATGTGTATTTGCTTTTTGCTTGATAACATATTTTATTTTCAAGAAAACCTTATATCCATCATGGCATCACCTTTAAATCGTCATATAAGTGAATGGTAGGTACATGGTTATAGTTGTTTCTCCTGAGCCTCTTTGGCAACGGGTGCCTATCCGCCTTAATGGGATTTCAGGCGTAAAAAAATTGGTATCAGAGTGGGCCATCCTAAGGAGTCTATAAAGTTGATTCTATGTAAAGTTTGTTTCTGGATGTGTTGTGCACCAAATTTATAAATAAGAGGCTATGGGGCATTTAGGAGTTATCACTTTCTTTCATTTATTAGATCGTTCCACAGAGCCAAGTGTTTTAGGTGGATCATGTTTAACCTTAAAATTGTTTTGTTATAGCAAGGATGATGGAAACAAGGAAAGGTAAAAGTAGGGGGAAGCAAGTAGATATTACGGTTGGAGGAGAGACCATCCGACCTAGATGACAAGATGAGGCTAAGATGAATCTTCATCGCAGACACCCTAACTCCTATATCCCCAGAAGAGCAAAGGAGGAGAGCAGTTCCCCTAGAACAACCTACATATGCTAATGTACAAGATTTAAGGAATGTATTTCAATTATTGACTCACATAGTTGCTTCCCAAAGCCAAGGATGAGAAGGTCCAACTATGGGTACTAGTGGCACCAATCGGGAAGCTAATGTGCGATATGAGATTTCCTTCATTTGGACCCTCAAACATTCAGTGGGTCAGATCTTAATTAGGACCCACAAGACTTTATTGATCATATTCAAAGGGATTTTTGTATTATCCATGTAACTGGTAAGGAAGAAGTTGATCTAGTAGCTTATAGACTAAAGAGGGGTGGCGATACTGTGCTATGAAGCTTGGAAACAATCAAGGGGTACAGAGGCACCTTTAGCTAACTAGAAGGATTTCAAAGAGGCATTCATTGAACATTACTTTCCATTAGAGACCCATGAGGCCCCTGCAGACAAGTTCTTAAGTCATTACCAAGGGACAATGAGCGTGGAGGAGTACGACCTCAAATTTAACTCTTTGGCAAGGTATGCTCCTAATGTGGTGTCCACTATGCGAGAAAGATTTCATCAATAAGTAGATAGATTGAATGAGTACTTGGTTAGAGATTACACTATCGCTTCCTTGAAATAAGATATGGACATAGCGAGAATCCAAGATTTTGCACAAAAGATGGAGGATCAGAGGCAAAGAAGAAGAATACAGGATCAGGAAAGAGGATATTCTAAGAAGGATAGATCTACAGGGAATTTTGTGCCATACCAAAGTGATTTCAGGCCTTGATATTCTAATAAACCACCTAGGACATCATCTTCATACACTCCAACTAATGCTTTACCTGGGTTTCTAGGGTCCAAAAGCAACCAGATTGGACAAAGAAGTAAAGGTCAAAGTTCACGGACGATGGGGTATTTAGAGAAGGGACGTATGATCCAATCAACACCTTCTAGACATCCTTGTAAACAATTTGGGAGGAATTATTTGGCATATGTTGTATAGGGACAAATGCTTGTTATTGGTGATGTATGTACGGGAACATTATGAGAGATTTCCCGAAAAGGGGAATGGGTGATATGGCATGACCAACAGGATCAACCATCACATCATCATCATCAACTACTTCTTTAGGTAGGGGTCGCCAAGTTTCTACAGGTCGTGGTAGAGGTACTAAGGGAGGGAGGAACTAGTTCTAGTGGAGTTCAAAATCGTATACATACTCTAGTGAGTCGATTGAAGTTGTATATTTCACTTGACATAGTCACGAGTACATTGACCATATTTTCACATAGTGTATATGCATTGATTGGTCCAGGCTCTACACTCTCATATGTCACTCCACTGGCATCAAAACTATTGCATAAACCATTTGAAAGTTCTACGCCAACAAATGAGTCTTTATAGCTAGAAGGGTCTATCATGATTGTATAATTACTGTTTGTGATCGTGATACACTGGTTGACCTAATTGAACTAAAAATGGTGGAATTTGATGTTATCATGGGTATGGATTGGTTGAATTCTTTTTATGCTACAATGGATTGTTGAACTAAGAGAGTGCTTTTCCACTTTCCAAATGAGGAAATCCTTGTACAGGAAGGTAATGTTGGGATGCCAAGGGGTAAGTTTATTTCTTATTAAGGAAAGGAAGATGATGTCAAAGGGGTATATATGCCAC
Source organism: Withania somnifera (assembly GCA_039654485.1). NCBI lineage: Eukaryota > Viridiplantae > Streptophyta > Magnoliopsida > Solanales > Solanaceae > Withania > Withania somnifera. The sequence goes on from JBDJHY010177559.1 coordinate 4,447, forward strand.
CTAGTTAGAGTGAGGTATGTGGATGCAGAGTCGCCAACTCTTCAATTTGTTCCAGTAGTAAATGAATTCATTGATGTGTTTCCTAAAGAGCTCCCAGGTTTTCCTCCAAAACGAGAAGTAGAGTTTGGTATCGATTTAATCCCAGGCACTCAAGCTATCTCTATTCCTCCGTATAGAATGGACCCCTTAGAATTATGTGAATTAAAGAAACAATTAAAAGACCTGTTAGAGAAGGGGTTTATAAGGCCTGGCATGTCTGCTTGGGGTGCACCGGTATTATTTGTACGTAAAAATGATGGCACATTAAGAATGTGTATCGACTACCAACAATTGAACAAACTGACGATTAAGAACAAATATCCTCTCCTAGAATTGGTGATTTGTTTGATCATTACAGGGTGTTAAGTGTTTCAAAAAGATTGATTTGTGGTTGGATTATCACCAAGTGAGCATGAAGGAGAAATATATAACCAAGACATCTTTTCGAATACGATATGGTCCTTTTGAATTTCTTGTTATGTCATTTGGACTGACAAATGCACCGTTAGTTTTTTTGGATCTGATGAATAGCGTGTTCAAGCCATTCCTGGATGTATTAGTAGTAGTGTTTATAGATGATATTTTGGTGTATTCAAGATAAAATGACCATACGGATCAATGAGGTAGGTGTTATAGGTTCTTCGCGAGCATAAGTATTACGCTAAGTTCTCTAAATATGAATTTTAGTTAAAATCAATGGCATTCTTGGGCCACATTGTATCAACTGAAGCAATAAGGGTTGATTCTCGAAAGATAGAGGCTATGAAGGATTGGCCAAGACCAACGACACCCATAGAAGTTTGTAGCTTTCTAAGATTGACAGGTTATTATAGGAGGTTTGTTGAAGGGTTTTCTTCTATTTTTGCACCTTGGCCAAGATAACACACAAGACAATAATGTTTCAGTGGAATGATGCATGTGAACAAAGCTTCCAAGTGTTGAAAAATAAGTTAACTTCCACAATGGTATTGATACTTCCAGAAGGCACAGAGTGGTACAAAATGTATTGTGATTCTCTGGGAATTTACCTAGGATGTGTACTAATGCAGCAAGTTAGGGTAATATCCTATGCCTTATGACAGTTGCAGGCACATGAAAAAAATTATCAACACATGATCTTGAACTAGCAATGGTTGTATTTTGCTCTAAAAATATGGTGCCACTATATGTATGGGGTCACGTTGAAATATATATTGACCATAAGAGTTTGCAAATAAAAAGACTACGGTGTTGATATTTTGTGCCATCCAAGAAAAGCCAATGTAGCAGCCAATGCTTTGAGTCGTATAAAAATAGTGAGCACTAATAATTAGTCCGTGGAAAGACAAAGGATAGCCAAGGATCTACACCAACTAGCTAGTTTGGGGGTTCATCTTGAAACTCTAAAAGAAGGGGTTGTTGTGCATAATGCAACAAAATCTTCATTGGTGGTCGAAGTGAAAGGGAAGCAACATCAAGATCATATTTTACAATGACGTAAAGAGAAAGTAGATCAAGGTAGGATAGAGGGGTTTGGGCTTACACAAGATGAAGTATTCCAGTGTCAAAACAGATTTTGTGTACCCAATATTAATAGGCTAAGAAAGAGGATTATGACCAAATCACATCAATTCAAGATTTTTCATCCATCCAGGATCAACTAAAATGTACCATGACTTAAAGGAAGTGTATTGGTGGGAAAACATGAAAAGGACATCACAAAGTTCATGGTACAATTTCTAACTGCCAACAAGTTAGAGAAAAGCATAAAAACCCATGAAGTTAGATGAAACATATAGAGCTTCCATATTGGAAATGGGGACATGATTAATATGTATTTTATTACTTGCTTGCTTCGTGCATTTTGTAAGTTTGAGTCGTAAAAGTTGATAGGCTCACCAAGTCAGCGCATTTCTTGCCTGTTAAGACTGATTATACAGCTAAAAAGTATGCAAGGTTGTCTATTAAATATATAGTTAGACTACATGGGGTACTAATATTTATTATATCTGATAGCGCAACTCAATTCACTGAAAAGTTTTGGAAGTCATTCCAAAGGAGCTTGGGAACACAAGTGAATTTAAGTACAACCTTCTACCTATAAATGGATGGTCAAGCGAAATGTACAATTCAAACACTTGAAGATTTGTTGCAAGCTTGTGTTTTAGACTTCAAAGGTAGTTGGGATGATCATTTTCCACTTATAGAGTGTGCCTACAATAATAGCTACCATTTAAGTTTCAAAATGGTACCTTATGAAGCCTTATATGGGAGAAAGTGTAGGTCACCAATTAGATGGTTTGAAGTGGGTGAGACTGCCTTACTTGGACCAGATCTAGCTCAACAAGCAATGGAAAAAGTTAAGGGATACAATAACGACTAGAAATAGCCCAAAGTCGGCATAACTCATATGCAAATGTCAGAATAAGGGGACTAGAGTTTTATATAAAAAAATTGGATATTCTTGAAGGTGTCACCAATGAAAAAGGTGATGATATTTGGTAAGAAAGGGAAACAGAGACCATGCTACATAGGGACATATAAAATTATCAGAAGGTTTATCCAAGTTGCATGTGAATTTAGAGCTACCCTAAGATTTTTCAATAGTTCATCTAAAAGTTCATGTCTCAATGCTTTGTTGATGTATAAGTGACCCATCCTGCATCACTCGTACAAGTTACAGAAGATCTCACTTATGAAGAAATATCCATTGCTATTCTAGACCATTAAGTTAAGATGTTAAGAAACAAGGAATTAGGTTCAGTAAACTGTTTTGGAGGAACCAACGAGTAAAGGAGGTTACATGGGAAGCCGAAGAAGCTATGAAGTCGAAATACCCTTATCTATTTGAAACCATAAAGAAAGTTCAAAATGCTAAAATGGGATATTAACAAGTACGATAAATGTGTATGTATTTACAATTAATGGTTGGATTAAACTTAAGCTTGAACTTGGTTAGGCTAGCTAATTATCCTAATATCCGAGGACGAATGTTTCCTATGGGGGAGGATGTAATACACCACATTTGGCATATAATAGTCCTACTTAACTGGGATTTTATATGGCCTTGTGGTATAGGTAAGGGACTCAATTTCTTATACAATGAGTGTTGGTAAGGTGGATTTGAGGGGACTTCCCGTATATCTTAATTCGATGCAATCAAGTTAATGTTAATTTTGAAAGTATTTAAACCAGGATTGGAAGGTGGTATTTGAGTCAAAATCTTAAAGTGATCAAGTGTATAGAAGTTTTAAGTTAAATTAAGGAGATCATAATCTAAAGACGGAACAATAATTTGAGGTTCTTTCTTGACTTAAACAAGCCACTAGGTAAGTCACTTACTTTCTTAACTTGAATGGGCTAAGTAGGTGTATAATGGAAAATACTTAATCTCATGTTAATAAACTTTATAAAGGCCCAAACTAAGTAGAATAAAAAGGGAAAAGAGTGGGTAGCCCAATACCCAAAAATCTGGCCCAAAACCCTAATAGTTAAAGGCCCATTTCAAACATAATCAAAGTAAGTAGGTGCATCACCAACATTGACCCTTTAGAGTATCTTGGATTCCTTAAGTAGGTGCATCACCTACCTAAACCACATTTGACTAAGTTGTGGATGGAAATAGATCTAGAAGATGAGGTTCTATAGGGATTATTTAAAGGTCAAAAATCTGCTCATTTTACTTATTTTCTAACACACCAAAAAATAATTTATCTCTTAGATCTTAAGCTCTCTCTCTCCCTCCCCCCTCAAGTAGCAGCCACCAAATTACCCTAGGATTCTTGAGGAAACCGTCTCCTTTTTATCCAAGGTAAGTGATAACAATTATAATTTTAGCTTGATTCTATTATAGAAAACTAAGAAATCAAGTGAGTTAAGCTTAAATCTTATTCCTTCAAGTTGGCTTCCCTATATCTCTTAGTTACTAAGAAATCTTATTCTTCTTTTTGGTTAACTTTGAAAGGTAATTCAACCCCTTAAAAGGGCACAAATATAAAACACAATTTTCTAGAGTTTGAGGTAAGGTGACTTCTCCACCTTTGTTCCCCTTATGTATAAGTTTGAATATAGGAACTTTGATGTATTTTCGATAAGAACTTATGGTACTTGATCAACAACAATGTCTCTACGTTGTCCTATATTATACTTGATATTTGGGACTGTTTTGTATGTAATATATTGGGACAGATTGGTTAATTTAAAGAGGGGTGTGAGTTTTTTTCTTATTGACATATAAAAGTGGACTATGATGATACTCCACTTAACTGGGTGTTTATATGAGATTGCTACCCTACACCCTTTGTGCACTATTATAGGTGTATTATTAAGCCAAAATACTCTCGGGGAACCAGGTGTGAATCTTGATGGTGTATAAACGTAATGGGAGGAGAAGGGGTTGAAAGAACACCCTTGACTTGTTAATTTACAGGCCTACTTCCCGACTACTTTTTTTATGAGATTAGAGAGCCGAAACATGTTGATTTATCTACTAATACTAGCTCTACAACTTACTTTAGTGTAGATAAGTAATTGGTAAGAAGGAGGTTACTTTGGGGTAATAACAAAGTTGTACGACAAGGTATGTAAGGCTATTCGATTTCCTATTCTTTGGCATGAAATCTGGATTGTGTTACATAGAAAGCTCCTTAGTTACTCTTTCTTGAAAATGACCCTAATGGCAGCCTACAAACTCCAATATGGATACTAACCTCGTTTCCACTCCTTAATGTGCTTAAATACCCCAATACGTGTTTATTGTTGAGTCTACACATATACTTTGAATACCAAGCTGCACGAGTCCTCCATTTAGCTAAATAAGGTTCATGGTTATTTCAACTCCTAAGCATTTCATTGATTGAGTAAAATACTCCCTACATCATTGCTACTGCATTAAATCATTATTCACGTGTCACTTGCTAGATCTATAGTCCCAAAGCTCAATAATTCCATGACCACCAAAACAACCATCTCAGATATTAATGAAAAGATATAAAGCGAATCAGTTTATTTATGGGTGGTATCTCAGGGGTGGAAGAATCACCTAGCATGGGTCGATCCCAGTATTACAAGTGGTATACTAGGGGTGAAAGGAAAGCCTAGCATGGCTCGATACCGATTCGGTATTTATGATGACTGTATCCTAGTGGCTAAGATGCCTAGCATGGGTCATCCCCTTTTACCACTAATCAGTTAATTATTTATATCATATGTTGTACAAAGATTGTAAAGTAAAAAAAGGTAAAGTAAAGAAAGAAATGTAATGTACATGATTCCACAAGTAAGAGTAAAAGTGGTCTTTAACCTTATCTATTCATTTTATACTTTATTTTATTTGAGCTCTTATTATCCTACATGTGTTTATCTTATATCTTACATATTCAGTACATTCTTTTGTACTGATGTTCCTAATGGGGGACCTGCATTTAATGTTTTTGGCACAGGATCTAGTAGACCTCCCTAGTAGGACACTCAGCAGCTATTGGTGAGCTCTAGGTTGATTCGAGGCTTTCTTAGTCTATAACATATGTTTCGGTATTGTATAATAGTTAAGGGTAAGGCGGGGGCTTATCTAGAACTTAACCAGGTATTGTGTATTGTTTAGAGGCTTTGTAGACTATGTAAAGTAAAGTGTGGTTGTATCTCATGTCTTGTACATTGTGTTCCTGATGGCCAAGTCATGTATATTTACTTTTGGCTTGACAACGTAGTTTATTTTAAAGAATGCCTAATGTCCATCATGGCAGCACTTTTAAATGTTATTATAAGTACATGGTTGTAGTTAGTTCTCCCAAGCCTCGTCGATAGTGGGTGCCTATCCACCTTAGTGGGATTTCATGCATGACATAACATTCACCTATAAAAATGAGTTTATTTCAGTCAAATGATACTATTAAAATTCCACACTCAAAAATTTTAAGCTCCAAACGAGTACCCAAAACTCATTTAGGACCTCCCAAACACAAATTAATAGTGCAAATCACTTGTATGACACATTTTGGAACTAGCTGGTATAATCAAAACACCAAAATGAGGTCATCTTAATTAGACGTCAATCGAAGTCAACTCTTAATAGAAGAATCTCCAAATTTTCGAATAATGACTCAAAACTCATCAAAATGCCTCGGGAACTGAATGAAACCTTCAACTAGACCCAATATCATATATGGATCTAACAAAACTATTGGAATTCTATTTCGGTCTTTCAATAAAATAATGTTAATTTGGTCAACGCTCTTATGCCATGGGACCTAAGAAAATAGTTCTAATAACTCAAAAATCATGTTTCAAAACTAATGGAATTGACGGATTTTGAATCAGAGCACTCTAACACCAAATGTTGATCCAAGTCAAACTTACAACTTAAACTTCCAAATTATCCCGTCAAAATACCTAAACTCATCACTAAAGGGATAAAACTCAAACCAAAGGTCTTGACATTTCGAAGATGATGGCACTGATGGATTTCTGATCCAAGGTCCTAATCTCCAAATGACCACAAAAGTCCATTATTTCCCACTTTAAAGCTTAAAAATTGAAATTTCTCCAAAACATGCCGAAAATCCATTTCATTTAAAAAATAACCATGATATCAAACTTAGTTTATTATAAATAAACTATAGGAGAGGGATAATGGTAAAATCCATTGAAAATAAAATAATAACCTTGAGGGTCATTACATCATCCACTACTAAAAATCATGTTCGTCCACGAACATAAGAGAAGAAAGAAGTATCGGCTCAACCCAGAGTCTGAAGCATAACTTACAAAGACTATTTCTGTTTCTCAAATGAAATTCTCAAAATGACACTATCACAATATACCACAAGACAAAATTTCCCAGTCAAAACTGAGAATCTGCATATTAAGAATAGTCAATTGCAACATAACTATAGCAGAATTGGTGTATTCCCACATCAACGGTATGAAACCAAGGTCACTCCACAGACTCAAATCGAGCTAGAAGTATCTAAACCATCGGACAACATCAAATGGACTTATTTTCTCACCTCAACCCAAATTTCTAAACCAATATCACTCAAAACTATATATGAAGTCGATTGGCTTAACTATACAATCCAGTCCATCGAAGGGAATCCAACTAGTCTAACCGTTAATATTCAAAACTGCTTTGACATTTGTTGACTTTCATAGTGAGATACATACCCAATAGATTCATATAACACAATGATACGACATACTTACCAACAATCAACTATCCAACATAGAACATAACTGACAGTACTGGATTATAGTTACAACCAATAACCAAAATATCAAGTCAGCCTCACCTGGTAGGTAATCTTACCATAGAGAACACATTGATGATGCTCTACCTAAATATAGATATATCTGCATTCTGATTCATATGCAACTATCCACTTGAATATCCAAATGTCAAGTCCCACAAGGTGACCAGTCGAAACTGAATGATCCATGGCTAACATTCATTACTTTACCCTAAGCAGTCAATTATTCATGTTGTAGAACTTAAATCTCCAAGATACCTATCATTACCTTTCCATTGTAATAATTTGCATGAAAGAACACTGAACACCTATTGCTTCAAAAAAAAATTTACCAAATGATGACATGATGGAACTATCCATAAATATTCAAACATAATTATTTTTTATTCCCAATTTTCAAACCACGAGTAAATTGAACTCTCCCAAATTATTCAAGGTATTAGGCTCGATCCATTTCTCTTCTGCCATACTAAACTAAGTCTAATCAATGATTAACACACTAAACTAATAGGAATCCATCTTTCCAAGATAAGGTTCGAATAGAGAAATGAAACAATTGAGATCTTTAGTCTTCTTAAAGTTACCATAAAATTCTAAAATACCACATTTAATGGGATGATCATTCTAATAAGGACGAAATGAAGGGAAAAAGAAAACTTCTATTGAATTCCATTAGTAATCAAACATTCCTTCTAACCACAGAAACGAGAACTCCACAATCTTATATGTTATCAACGATTACTGAACACCTACTAACATAGGACATAAAAAGGTAACTCATGCACACTTTGAAACTTTTCCATTTTGAACTCTAAACAAGGTCAAGACAAAATCAGGAGACTTAACAACTATCCATAAAGATTTGTTGAATAATGAGGGTCGTATTAGAGATACCCTAGTTCTATGTACCAGAAGAAAATGACAGAAACTAAGCCACTTTGTAAAGAAAAAAAATCCTAAACCTAGACTAAAAATTAATCAAAGCGTGATACCAAAAGTCCCACTCTAGTAGTGATCTTACCCAATCGTAAACACCAATACATGCCCTATAACTCACCCTTCACGGAATACCAAAAAACCACTTCACATCCCACTACCATATCAAATGCACAATACCTAGAACAATCAAGACATCTCGATCACAAACCCTCAACAAAATCATATCATAGGGTCGGTTTACCCGAACCACCACTAAGAATCCACCCATTAAGTAGCAACATAATTGGAAACCAAGGAAAGATTATCCATCACATCAAAATAGGTATGAAGTATACCAACATATAGAGGAAAGTAGAAGCACAGTCAACCAATAACTAAATAAGTAAATAATACATAGATGCAATATAAAACACTGAGAAGAATGACTAACACCACTTCTGTTTCACTATTACCATAAAAATACAAAACCTACCAAACATGGAAGAAACCTAGAAATGGTCGAATGTAATGCTTAAATGGATCATTCCTTATCATGAATATATTTGTCTATTTATCACGTATTACCAAGGTATCCCTCAGGATTGATATGATCGATCAACCACTATAAATTGACTATAATTATGGAGATCGCCAATGGGTAAAATCATTCATAATCCCAAGAAAGAAAACAACTGCAACCAAGAAGCAAACTAATCCACGATCAAGGATTATTGAAGCAAATCGGGATCATGTCAAAGTCATGTCTGTAACACCCGTAATGAATGCCTTCATCTCTAATTGTGAAAAATGAGATACTTAACACTATCTCGGTCAACTAAACATCAAGCAAGACTTAGTATAATGAACAACCTCCCACACACAACCCTGACAACTGGAGACCCACTGAGATGAACTTAACTAATAAACTAGCCCTTATAGCCTGAGCAATCAAACAACGGAAAGTAGTGAAGTTCACCCGGTTAGTGCTACCAATTTCGATGCATGTAATCTGTCTTGGAAAAAATCCAAAAGCCAGCATACATTCTCACTAGGGCCCCCTCATGCAAACCTCTCAGGAAAACAAATCACCATAATTCCACCTTTCACCTTAACCACTAAGATCCTCTTTTGACTTGCTCAAAGCACCGTATACATCATTTCCAAAACCAAACCCTTCTAATCATCTAATCTCCATATATTTAAACTTTTTCTATATGCAATATCTAATTTGATTACAAACATAATTCCAAACATACTTGATTATCAAAGCCAAACACATTTACCATAAACCACCAACTGGAACCAAAATACGATGATAACAAAATATCATAACTTCAATGATCTTTTAATCATACTTCTCAAATCATTGTCAGTACCAAAATCCTTAGAAACGCATTACCACTCTCTGTAACTCTGAGTTATAACTTCTCACTTTTCTAAAGTAAGACCTTTATATTCTTCGAACCCAATCCCCATATGCCAGTAACTGGCCAAAGCTAATGACACCAAATTCTAAATCTGGTGGCACTTTCTTGCCGACACGAAGCTACTGAATTGAAGATCGACATCAAATCTATGCAAACCCTCAAAAGGCCATGCCTCAACCACTACTCAAAAATCACATACTCATGCTAAATCTTAGAGGAAACCCTCGACCAGCTTACAAAATTTTCATACCATAAGCATATACCCTCTATATATCACCAAATATCTTTGTAACTCATTCTAGTAGTTGAGATAAACCATCTCACCTTGAAAATTTTGAGCTCAAAGTCTGAAACTTACACAAATCTTCAACTCTAAACCAAGAATCCACATATGTCATCTTCTCCGCCCACATTTCTCATCTATGACTAATCAGGTGATACTGTAAGGACCTTAAATTCTTGACTTAAATCCATAAAACAAATCAAACATCTCAAAATCTTAGATACATAATCTTCCCACCTCTTTCCTTAACTCGTCCATAATTTCTACTCTTAAAATCACCGAATAATCTAGCTCTGGCTATACATCCTTCTCATTATTCTATCACTTCCTTTTTAATACCAGGTCCTATGCCAAAATCACATGATGACACCTCAACTGAAAAAGTGCAAGCCCAAGAAAAGTCCCCTCTACATATGAGAAAATAGAATGAAGTGATTAGATTTATGTCGGACCAAGGGCACACGATAAAGAGTCAAGAAACAGAGGTTTCACCTAGCATTTTGTAGCCTCTTGAAGATAAGTAACGGACGTCTCTACACCGATCTGTGAGACTCTACTATACTTGGCTTGTATACAGTGGGACCTACGAACCTAGTGCTTTGATATCAATTTGTCATTCCCCCAAATTAAGCGTGAGGGAACTTACATTCCTATCTCGATAGGTCAACCATACCAACAATTAAGTTAAAAGAAAAGATAATAAATGGCAAAACAAATACATAAATGATCTATTAAGAGAAAATGATCAATTACACTCAAAACCAGGTTGCCATTATACAAAACAACTAAGTATGATTAAATACAAAGTGTAGTCTAAAATCTCAAAAAAGAGTAAAGACACTAAGATAACATAAATGAGGCATCGGAGATTATGAACGAATGAACGATAGCTACCGCTTATTGTCCCAGAGTGTGCTTCTAGAAATGAGATGATGGGCTCAAGTCTGGTCGGCTACAACACCTACACAAAAAGTATAGAAAAAGCCAAATGTTGAATATCACAGTGGAACCTACAACTAGTGCTCTACTACCAACTTTTCATGACCCGAAATTCAATCGTGATGACATCTATATTTCAATCTCAATAGGTCAGCCAAATTATTGATAAATCAAATGGAAACCCACATAAATAAACCAACCCTAAGTCTGGTTGCCACTATATACAAGCCTTTATAGAATTACACAAAAATTCAAAGTGTAAACAAGGTCTTCAAGAAGTAAAAACACTTTAGAATTAAAAATAAGAGAAATCCTTGACAACTGATGGAGAGACGATCAGCTACCTCATAAATACTCGATACATTCCCGGGCTGATAATGACAGGAAATAACAAAGTTCGGGGCTCAACACATGCATAAAAGTGTAGAAAAGCAAGGAGTAAGTACAAAACCATGGTACTCAGCAACGTCCTCGGCTGGTCTAAGTATATCAATTAGTGACTACTCCTAACATCCATCCACCCTCTGATACTACAACCTGCAAACAGTTCATATACAATAGCCCATCCAACAATACAAGTCAAGATATACATAAGTAAAAATAATCCTCACAAGGTACGACTATTCACTTGCTCTACCACGTCAGTAATCACCTCAGAATAGACAACATTATTAGTTCCAATCAAGTAACAATGGTGATTTCAATTCACAGTCACATATCATGATCTCAGGTATCATCAAGTAGACACAACAAGTTCAGTTTATGATTCAAATATCAAGTGATCTCAACTCAACACCAATTCTAAAATAAGTGCAAGTCATCGAGCGAGCAAACAATCTAAATAAGAGTAACTCAACACAATGTGTAAATAATTATGATGCATGTCTGCCCTATTGTCACGACCCTATTTCGCGAATCATGATGGCACCTACTATACCACCAGTAGGAGAACCAAACCCCGTAATTCGAAGCCAAAGCGGAGGACTACTACATTAAATATGGAAGTATTTCAAAGAAATCAAGTTAATAATAATAAGCAGAAGTCTTAAAGAGTAGCATAATCTACCTAAAATCCGGTATCAGTGTCAAACGAACCTCTACTAAGTATGGAAATGATAAAACTGAAATAAGCTTAGTACAACTGCGTCTCCAAAATACAATGGAGATGTAATAAAACATAAATCTGAAGAGAAGCAGGAACAAGCTGGATGCCAAGCTCACCCTGAATCTATAACATGAATAAGATCCAAACGAACAACTGTTTGAACTACAAATAGGAACCTGTTCTCGAATCTGCACATGTTCAATTATAGTATGAGTACAAGTTGCCGAAGCAACCCATACCCAGTAGGCATCGAGGGCCCACTAAGCATATAAAAATAATAAAAGCAGTAAATAACAAAGAACAAGAAAAGTGCCACAAAAAAATAGTACAATACGAGAACTAGAAACTCAATTACAAATCAAGTGTCACATAGACGAATATCGCTAGCTAATCACATAACATGATCTCAGGCAATAGAAGAAAACATACCCGGAATCCTTGCAACAATATATGTGAAATATAACACAATGAATGGGAATCAAAGAATATAGGAATAGAACATGAACGATGTACCGGTAACCTCAAGTGAAAGGATAAATAACTGAATAAGAGTGTAAAACACTAATCCCACATAATATGAAACAACAAGTAACCACTAATGACAATTTAGCAGTAATACAGATAATAAAGTAAAGAAATTAAATGCTTACAAGTCCCCCATAAAGAAGCACAGCGTACACAAAAAATGCTCACCTATAGATCCCCCACCCGATCTATGAGAACATTGAAGAAAACAAGTGCAGAAAAGTAACATACACATGATCATTATTAGAACCTCACATCCCAATTTCAGAACCGCAATGTTATCCCAACGGCATCTTGTGCCTCATATCAATGTTATCCTGCCAGCACGTTATGCCTCATATCAGTGTTATCTCATCTGTACTTTGTGTCTCACATCAGTGTTATCCCGCTAGCTGTACTCGTTAAGTCAAGGCGTACAGTGCCAGGGCATGGTAGTATCACCTAAGGTCCTCAGTAAATTGATATCATTATGTTTCCACAACCAATAGTATCATCTGTGTCAAAATATTGTACTCACTATCGTACAACGACGGTCTCAAAGTCCCAGTGTTGTACTCACTGCCGAACGGAGTCGATCTCAAGTCCCAGAATTTACTAGTAAAAAGATACTTTTCCCGGTGCTAGGAGGTAAAGCCTGGACTAAAACTAGTGAAGATAATGTTATCGGGTGCTCGATACAATGTCGAGACTAAAGCTGTAAAAGATAATTACTTATATTATTATTAATATGTTCCCATTTATTTCTTTATGCCGCTATGAAACTCTATCATCAAATCATCCGCTAGCCATCATGGCTTATAAATCAGGTGGTGATACTATCCATCCCCAATGCACTCTCATCGAAACCTTAGGTTCGGCCTCTCGTGTCATGAATGCACAATATAACAACAACAACAACAACACCACACACACACATACACACACACACACACACACACACACACACACATATATATATATATATATACATATTACATATAATAATGAAATATCCATATCCTATGCCCTGCACATGTATCTCTAATCAAATGCTAAGTCTCGGGCCCCATATCACTCAGGTGACAAAATATCAATATCAACATGGAACGGACGAACGAATAGTACTGGGTTACTATACAACCTAGCTACCCACCAAAGGATGTTATTTAGTATAGTTATTAAAGCTATAAGACAAGAGATAGCCCCACCGAGCCTACCTGTCGTCTGATGAAAAAGCATTGTAATCTCACGAATATTACTCTGAATGATATCAAATGATCTCCGAAAGATCTGAAACTTGTGTCAATGAATTCTATATGTTAATATGAATCCAATGGAGTAAATTTATACTAAGTTTCGGACTGGGCCTAAAACGGGCTTGCAAGGCCCTCTTTCCAAAACTAAAAATAAATTTCACTACGGGGTTCCCAATGGTACCAGGAACTCGTGCTCCAAATTGGGCACAATTCGAGTGTGGGAAGGGCTTCAAATTAGCCTGGACAAAATTGACCCTAAAGTGGTCAAAGATTTAATATTTATGGATTTAATGTTTGAATTATGATGTAACAACAATCCTAGGAACAATGTATTTACAAATAACAAAAATTTATACAAAATTAAATGAGTTATAGGGTGATATCATCAATTTCCACTCTTAGGCCATTAATGGTTGACAACTAAGAAACTAAGGAAGAAGGAGACTTATCCAAACTCGTGTGGAATCGAAGGGGGAATGATGTGAGGATTTCCTTAACCTTGAGTAGTTGTTTGGAGGTTTATTTTCTCTCAGAAACGGAGTGAAACAGTGTAGGGTTGCTAAAATAATAAAGGGAAACTGTGCAGGAAATTATATACTTCCAGGCATGACATATAACGATCGCACTATATGGGCGCGATGGCGCTTAACAAACTCATATGCATTTATCGTGATCACGCGAGATGGGTGTGATCACGCAAGAGAAGGAAATTTTTCAATGCGTTCGCGCTGCAGGGACCACGACGCGGTTAAGGCCTTGCCTGCACCAGTTGCAGGTTTCTGCTGCATTTTTAGAATTTCCAAATGGGAGTTCGAACATGCAACAGAATTCAATTTGGACAACTAAATATGCAAACAACATGGAAACGACGTACCAGACTCAATGAAATTGACGAAACTGAAATCCGATGTAGTTTATGCAAAATGACCCTTCAAACTAAAAGTAATCAAAAGTGCACTTCTCCACCAACACCTCAAAAAAGCAACGACAAGTCCAGAAATTATACCAACACCTCACTTAGCTTAAAATCATGATTTCGAAACTACTGGAAGCGTCAGAATTCCGATCTGACTCTCTGAACATCAAAATACCACTCAAGCTCCACTTTAAGCCATAAATTTAACTAAAATCCACAATTTCGCATAATTTGCAATGAAAACTCCAAAAAACAAATTTAAGGTCAATTCTAACTTTGTTTGGTATTCCAGAGCTAACGGTACTTTCAAAATTAAATTTCGAGATCGTCTTGAAGGAAAGTTGACTTTGGTCAACGAGTACTTAGTTTTAGGCTCTTAAATAGGGAATTTGAAATATTTCTCAAACAAGTCACCAGGGATCCGAACTGTCTGTCCTAGCAAGTCATAAATGACTTAAAGCAACTACCAAAATATTCTAGACTGAAAAACATTATGTATTTATCATAAATGACCATTAGGATCATTGCAACATCCACTACTAAAATGACTTTCGTCTTCGGAAGTCAAGTAAAAGCATAAAATTAATAGGAAAAGAATATAGTTGATGCCTCAAACAGCTGTGGATACTGCTTCTGCATCTCACTCTCAATCTCCCATGTAGATTTCTGGATCGAACAGCTAGAATCTCCCTGGACCTCAATTTTCTAACATCTTTAGCCAAAATCTTTACTGGCTCCTCAATAAATAATAGATTCTTATCCAACTGTACTGAATCCTCGCGGATGACATGTGACTCATCGGGTATATACCACTGTAATATAGAAACATGGAATATCAGATATACAGCTAATAGCAGAGGAGGAAGTGCCAACCTATAGGCAACATCACCAACCCTCTCTAAAATCTCATATGGCCCGATATACCTGGGACTAAGCTTTCTACGCCGACCAAACCTCATCACATCCCGCATAGGCAATACTCACAAAAAATCACCTACCGCAAACTCCAAGTCACGAAGCCTATGATCCAGATAGCTCTGTTGCCTACTTTGGGCTTCCCTTAGCCAATCTTGGATCAATTGAACCTAGTCCAACGAATCATGAAACAAGTCTATAGACAGGATTCTGGCCTCAAAACCATCAAACCAACCAATAGGGGATCTATATTGCCTACCATACAAGGCCTCAAATGGTGCTATTTAAATATTGGAATGATAACTATTATTATAAGCGAACTTCGCCAAGGGTAGCTACTAATCCCAAGCACCACAAAAAACTATCATACAAGCTCTCAACATATTTCAAAAAAATGAATAGTCCGCTCAGACTAACCATCAGTATGCGGATGAAAAGTTGTACTCAAATGCACCTCGGTACCCAAATCTCATTGAACTGCCCGCTAAAACTGTGAAGTGAATTGGGTACCTCTATTTGAAATGATAGATACAGGAAAACCATGTAATCTAACCACCTCACAAATGTAGATTTGAGACAGACGCTCAGTATTATAGGAGGAATGAGTAGGAATGAAGTGCACTGATTTGGTCAGCCAGTCTACAATGACCTAAATTGTTCTTTTATCAAAACCTTTGCTAGTACGTGGCAACCCAGAAACAAAGTCCATAGTCACCCGCTCCTATTTCCAAGCCGGGATAGAAAGTCTTTACATCAAACTACGTGGTCTTCGATGCTCATACTTAAACTATTGACTTTTTAAACACTTAGAAACATACTCAGTGATATCTTTCTTTATTCCACTCACCAATACAACTGTTGCAGGTCACAGTACATCTTAGCTGCACCTGGAACTGTGAGCCTCTCGCAAAATCAACTGCCTCAACTCACCAACCTGAGGTACACATATGCGAACATCATACCGAAGCGAACCATCTGAATCAATAAAAGCTCTATCGGCCTCTCCAGCTAACACATCTCTATGGAGGGCAAACAATTGCTTGTCCTAATGCTCTCGAATCTAATCTATCAAGGAAGATTTAGCCTTAACACATGCCAATATACATCTGGGGTATGAAAGATCAAGCCTAACCAGCCGATTAGCTAACGACCAGTCTTCTACCGCCAACAGCCTCTCAGAAACTGACAAGGCTGCTAGCCTACCCATACTGACCATTTTTCGACTCAAGGCATTTGCCACTACGTTCTTCTTGCCTGGATGATATAGAATAGAAATATCATAGTCTTTCAATAACTCGATCCATCTTCGCTACCGGAATTCAACTCTTTTTAATTCATAATATACTAAAGATTACAGATAATGCCTCCAAATCTTAAGCGCAAATACTACCACTACCAACTCTAGGTCGTGAATGGGGTAGTTATGCTCATTCACCTTTAGCTTCCTCGAAGCATATGCAATAACTCAACCCTACAGCATCAAAACATACCCCAAACCGACACCAGAAGCATCACAATACACAGAGAATCCCTGACCCTCTACTAGCAAGGTCAAAACTGGTATTGAAGTCAATAAGTCTTTGAGCTTAGCAAAGCTCAACTCACAATCCTCTGACCACTAAAAGGAAACATCCTTCCTGGTCAACTTAGTCAAGAGTGGTGCAATCGAGGAGAACCCCTCGATAAAACATTGATAGTATTTAGTGAAACCCATAAAACTGCGAATCTCAAAAATAAAAGTCAGTCTTGGCCAATCTCGTACAACCTGAATCTTTGCTGGATCAACTTTAATTTTATTCTTAGACACTATATGTCACAAAATGCAACGGACTCTAACCAAAACTCACACTTTGAGAACTTAGCATACAACTTATGTTCTCTCAGTTTTTGAAGAGTCAATCTCAAGAG